>CM024721.1:45302141-45424765 GCA_014182545.1 Eucalyptus globulus
AATCGGCCCAAGCCCATATTCTTGGGAGATTTTACGGATTTATCTAACAAATATTGCGTTCTGAAAAGAAAATATTGCATTTGGAAAAGCAAATATTGCATTGAAAAAAGAAATCTTCATGGATATTGATTTGTAAAAATTAAAACCCTAATCCGTGACGCTTATAAATAGATTAGTGGTATAGGGTTTTGGGAGAGGCCACACATATTGAATACACGGCCATTGAGAGAACAGGTGAGTGAGGGCGAGACTTAAATTGAAAGAGAGAGAGATCCTTACATCTTGAGGACGACTTCTCTGGACAACCAATATTTTACCCTTCCGATATTGCGCATGGACCTGCAAAGCCCACACCCATATCACGACTAGCTGCTCCTGCCACGGATATCCCAGGTCATTCAGAAAAATGCAGCGTTCCTTCCAGTCGCAATCTCGAGTTCAGGGGCTTCGTCAATGGGAACCCTTGCCTAGCCGTGGAATTTGGTTTGCCGGTTGCATGGAAGTCCCTCAACGTGAAATCAATGAAATTCACCGGGTGCGGTGATAAAAAATCGGAGATCAGAGAGCACAGCTACGCTCGTGAAGGACGGAGGGGAGGGCCAATAAAAAATTCTACTTTGGTCGCATAGGGGATGTTCTTCTTTGGCATTTTCTTTTTGGATTATGTTTTATGGTTTCACTGTTCTCTCCACTCCATTATGGACACCTCACTTTTCAAAGATCTCTTTTTTCTTGGGCGGTGCTAATGCGATCTGCTTGCCGCTCATGAATTAACGCTGCTTCCGAAGTTCCTGCAGTCCTGGCGGTTACCAATCGACTTCGATTTTCATTGGTGAAAGTTCATCAATTGTTTTGTTGCCCTGCCATGCTGAGCCGGGAAGCCTCGACATGAACTACTCTGGCACCATCCTTTGGCCCGATGTCAAGACAAGCTACCGTCCCGTTGGGCTTATCCCCGAACCAAGCATCCTGTGAAGTTTCTGTTTTGTAGGTTTGTTGATCGTAAGCATCACCGAGAGACCCATCAGCCAGTATCACTATGAACCACCACGTGACCCGTCGCTACTCAAGTCACCACCGTCGCCTGCGCCATTGGCCATCGTTTGCAAGCCATCCATCGACAAATTTCAATTTTGAATTATATCCGCAAATTAGGTAAAAAATCTCATCCAAATTTGATTTAGGTATCATATTACCTAGGTTGATGAGATTGATATCTAATTAAATCTTTTTGAGTAATAGGCATAATGTCAATTAGGATTTATTGCCTAATTCGCAACCGCACGTCAATTTTTTATTCCATCTATAAGACTTTAGATGGAATAATTAATTATGCAGGAATAAAGTTGATATCTTGATCTTTAAGGCTTAAGATTTATTTATCGATTTTATTAGCGAAATAATCAAGTTTGATTAGATATCGTTTCCAAATTTGAGTGATGGATAATATCTTTGATGACTGTGGATGATTTGGTGCTTATCTTTTAATTGCTTTATTTATCCCAAAAATACAAAAAGATTGCATTTGCATATCATGTAGAATCGATTTCCTAGATAGAATTGCATGATAGAATAATTAGATTTTTTTTTAATTATATTAGAATGCATGTTTAGATGATAGCTAGGTTAGATAATATCTTTGAATTAAATTGCATGTCGAGATAAATTTCTAAGTTAAGATAAGATTCGGATTGGTCTATTTCCAAACTTAAAATAGATAATATCTCACTTTAGTTAGATTTTTATTTTTTGCAATTTTTAATTACGATTTTTTTTTTATAAAAAATAAAAAATGTCATTGCATGTCATATAGAATTAGATTCATCAAATACATGTCATTTATTGATTGTTGCTAGGTCCATTTAATTAGAAATTGCCTGTCATTAGAATTAAGTCATTTAGTTGTTATTGCATTGCATAAAGCATGATTCTCATTAATTAAGTGAAAACCCAAAAAAAGGAAATTGCGTGTTAATTAGAAATTATATATAGGGTTGATGATGTGAATTCTGATCTAACAACGCAGATGCTTTCGTTGCTACGAGGTAAGTCCTGTATTTTCTATTTGCTTTCTTGGGTGTTAAATTGGTGGATTGCGCACCCGCATGATCACCTCATATGTTAGGGAAATAAATTTAAAATCAATCCAAACTGCTTGCCAAACATTTTTCAAAATAAAAAGAAAGGTACCGAAAGGGCATTAGAGAAATTTAGTGTAACCAAGTCCTCGTACCCATAGTCTCTGGTTCGTAGGAGTAAAGTAAATCTCCCGTTACTTTGCTTGGGTTTCTAATCGACCCACCAAAAAATAGATTAGTGGCGACTCCTAATTGAAAATCAATTGCATGTTAAGAACTTGAACCTAAGTCGCGAATTGGTATGGGTTTGGGAGAGCCCGAGTTAAGTCTAGGTTTAACAATCCATTAGCCAAACTCTAGGTGGTTCACACCCGAAAATTTAGGTCGCGACAGCTTTGTGATTCCGCTGGGGACTTGAGTTAAAACTCTTAGTGGACTTAGGCCAATTTTTCTTTTCTTTTGAAAAATGTTTTTGTTTGGCATCAAGGATTTCAGGTACGCCCCTAACATTTAAGGTGTTAAATGTTCTTGCAGGATGGGAGGTATAAGGGGAAGTGTTTGCTCACCTTTGTTTTGCAGGAAGGTGTAGGAATGTATGGTTTACTTTCATATATGAAGTGCTGCTTGATATAAACTGTAGTGCATGCTTTGCATTTTTCACTACACTTTTGCACACACAACTTGCTGCCAGACCTGGGCTGCACTAGGATATTTCGGATGGTATTGAGTTGGATACGACTTCGACCGCGAGGCCGCGTAGTAGAGGTTGCCCAACTCAATCCCAACATTTTTTCTTGGTGTTAAGGATGTTTACTTCTGTTTGCGAGGCTGCGTCGCATTGGGGTATCATTCTTGACTGAGCCGGAGTCAGGAGGACTAAGTCATCCCACCCTTTTAACTCCACTTTGCTTAGGCTTCCTAGTTAGAAATCAAATCTCACTTACCATGCGCATGTCTATGTGATTGTCGTCAATTTTCCTTGGTGAAGTAAGTTTTCTATCCCCATACCATGCAATTTATTTTTTCATGCTCTTGGTCCATCCAGGACAATCTAGGTTAGTCATTTGATCTAATTCATTTGTCAATTAGAAATGAAATGAGAAAATTGCTATGGAATGAGCCATTTGAAAAACTACAAAAAGATTTGGAGAATTTGTTTTCAACTCATGTCTCTATTGTTCATATTAGAAAGTTTCAAATTTTGGCATTTCCTAATTCATGTATGGAAAATTTGGTCTTGCTAAGGTGTCTATTTTTCTAACTCTCTTTTTAGGAGATTCCTTATTGTACGAACTTTTCATGAATAAATGAAAAAAAAAAATGAAAAAATAGATTAGATCACTGTCATGGACTGGCTCTCTATTTACACCTCATGCTTACATGTTCCCGTTCATTTGAATAGGTGATTATGGAGCTATCCCGCTCGCCCATCCGTACACGTTCGAGAGCTAAGATGACGGATCAAAGTGAGTGAGAAATTGTGACTCGAAGAAGAGAGCCAAAAGAACTTTTGAACCATCTCATTTCCTGAGGTAGCCGAATTTGATGCCTGCATGAAAAGACTAGTGACATATCTGAAAGGAAAAATGTCTGACTTGGAGGGTTAGCATCACAAGACTAAGGAGGGTGAAGTATTCAAGCACACATGATTCATGGTCCAAAGCAGTTCGCTTTCCTTACTTAATTAGGGGCATGTTCAGTTTCACCTTCCCATGCGTGGGAATTTTTAGGGATTAGTTTTAATTTCTTCTACTTGAATATCACGTTTTTCATTCCAATAAATGTAATTTGATTGATGAATATCAATAGAATTACAAGTTTTGTTTTGAGGACATGATGGGGTACATCAAACTAGCCCCGTGACGATATCCAACAATGAAAAGAAAATATCATCCTAGGGGAATTCTGAGGACTAGGCTTCTTCATGTTTTCTCATCCAAAAAAAATTCCTAAAAAGGAATAAAAAAATCATTTTTCAAGCCATTTCCAAAAGCATGCATTAGGTTAGCCCTGTTTAATTTTCTAACTCATTTACTTCATGTTTTAGAGCATTACTTTCTTGACCTGATAAGAAAGCATCTGACAAAGGCACATCAGGTTGCAGTCGGTTCAACTCTTACTCAACAAGTTTCTAAAGAGTTAATGTCGGTCACATCTCAATACTACTTGAAATATCCATCTTGAAGAGACAAACATATTGTATCCCATTTCCATGCTTGACGGAATTTTCATTCTTGCCCATTAAATGAGGGGCAAGTTAGAAGAGGATCATCCATCTTTGGTGAAAGAGGTACATCTCGTCTTTGAACATAAATAATTTTGGGAGATGACGCTCTGTTCTTTTCCTTGTAGATGAAAAATTGGGGGCATGATAGATTTTGGGGCAAGAGCGGATTTTCAATCTTGATTGATAGGGACAATCCAATGACATCCATTGTTGAGGCAGTCCCTTTGTAGGGCAATCCCCTGAATGAATGCTTAAAACCATGTTTTGAGTGTGGAAAATTTTCTATTTTGAAATCACAAAAGCTTTTCATGCTTAAATTGTCATGCTCTTTTTGAAAAGAAAATTTCAATAATGGTTTTGCCTATTTAACTCACCCATTTCATATGGAGATTTGTCAAGATAGACAATTCAATGAAGTGATGTCAAATGCTTAAGAATGCAAAATGAGATGTGTCAGGATGATGAAAGGTGAGCCTTATCCCATACATAGTCCCCTACTTATACACTTGTGAGATGAATGTAAAAGGTTTCATATCCGCAAGGTAAAGAGTTTTTTCGCAAAAGGTACAATGATCAAAATGATGAGGAGCAATTCATTTCTCCATCCTAAACACTACAACAAATCCATTTCTTAACCACTTTGAGCCTCATACACTTATGGAAATTCTTTCAAATTACCCCTGTTAAGAACCACTCCACATTGGGGCAAGTTGGAGGTAAGACAGCATCATAAGGTGAGGAAAATGAAAAGGAATTTCTTGCTCTCACTTGCATTAATCTTCAAGTCATGTTATTTCATTGAATTCATGCAGTAATTTAAGTGCCTTAGGATGACGAAAAGCATTTCTTTCTCTATCCTATACACTTATATCCTATGTATAGCCCACTTGAGCCTGCAATTTTATTCTTTAAACCCAGTTGGTGATCATCCCCCACACTGGGGCAAGGCAAAAGGCAGATGAAGACTATTGAAAAGATCGAGTGTTACTCAAAGTGTAATTGCTTGACTCATACGTTGTGCGCAAGAATTGAAAACAAAATAGAATTAAGGGGCATGAAAAAGTAGTGTGCCTGGTAAAAGCAAGGCCAATGCCCATGAAAAAAAAGTGAAAAAAAAAAATGAATAAGAACTAGGGGCATGAAAAAGCGGTGTGTCTGGTAAAAGCAAGGCCAATGCCCATAGATGAAAAGAAGAGTCAAGATAAGGTGACTGTCAATTGTAATATTGAATCTTGATGGAGCAATACTCAAAGAACTCAAAAGTTGAGTTTGTACAATCAATGGGGCATTTTATGAAGACAATCCCCGATGATGAAAAAGAAAACCGGTGGAAATGCCAAGATGATCACCAACTCTCACCATTCACACACATTTTGAGCCTAATGATCCTTTCATTTCTCAACCCATGAACCCAGCCTACATTATGTCCTTTACAAAGTCTCTTCAGATTAGGACACTTGAATTAACATAGGAGTTCATATGTTTATAAACATCGCTCGAAGAAGTGCGAGCAAGATTATTTCTTTCTCATTTTGCAGGTTTCTTGACTTGTAAACCCGGAGATGATTATAGAATTGTTCTTTCAATTGCCTTGACTCGAAGAGTCCCTTTGTTAAGCCATTGACCAAGCCCGTGTTATGGTCCCTATTAAAGACATCTCAGATTGATAAGGTTGTACCGCTTGCGAGAATACTTGGACCCTTGTTGGTATGATGATAGTGAGATGGATTGATTCTCATAAAATAGCCTCTAAATGAGAGTGAGTGAAAGTCCTTTCTAACTGAAGGTCCCTCATTTGGTATTCTTAGGAAATCCATGCCATGAGTGAAAATTTTCTTGAATGATAATTGTCTCCAGTGGAAATTTGGGTGATGCAAAGGTCATTATGCATGAGCTCGATTGAATTAATAAATACTTCAATGGATTTTGAAGTGTGCATTCCAGAATAGCCTTAATTGCTTATTTCTTTGGTAAATGCATTTTTGCTCTAATCATGTCTAACAGGTAATGTTTTTTCAAAGACCCAAGAGCTCTTAACATTCAGGTTCCTTTCAGAATGTTTCATGATATTAGGAGATGAGAAACCTTCACGAACATTCAAGGTGCATCATTGATGTTCCTAAAATTTATTTCTACCAGGAGGTGAAAGACCACCACAGGATATCTTAATTCCAGAAGACATATCCCCAAGAACAGAGATATCACCAGGTAAGTATATCTCTACCCATTCTCGACACTTGACTCGGTCAAGCTGTCCCTTTATATTGACCTGGCGTGCCTTCGTAGCCTAGAGTTCATTTCATCGACCCCGCGTGCTTCTGTAGCTCGGTGTCCTCAGAGTCCCGTTTAATTGATCCGGCGTGCTTCCGTAGCCCCGTGTTCAGTTCTTGACCTAGCGTGCTTTCATAGCCCAGTGTCCATTTTCATTGAATCGGCGTGCTTCCGTAGCCCGGTTTTCTTTTATCGACCTGGTGTACTTTCGTAGCCCAAAGTCCTTTACACCGACACTCAATGGAGTTGTCCCCCAAAGATTTTTCTCTAGATTCAGTCTAATTAAGGCAACCGAAGAACGATTTGGGTCCTAGTCAAATGATCTGTGTTGCAACGCTGGGCGACCGAAGAATGGTTCAGGTCCTAGCCAAGAAAAATCTCCATTTAGGTGATCGTAGAATGGTACGAGTCCTGGAAAAGCAATTTCCCCATTTAAGCGACCATAGAATGGTACGGGTCTTGGAAAAACAATTTCCCCATTCAGGCGACCGTAGAATGGTACGGGTCTTGGAAAAACAATTTCCCCATTCCGTCAATTCGACCGTAGAATGGTACAGGTCCTAGAAAGTGAATCCCCGTTTAGGTGACCGTAGAATGGTACAGGTCCTAGACAACACCTATTTCCTCATTCAGGCGACCGTAGAATGGTACGGGTTCTGAAAAAATGAATTCCCGTTTAGGCGACTGTAGAATGGTACGGGTCCTAGACACAACCAAGCACTGCCATACTAGGCGACCGTAGAATGGTACGGGTCTTGGAAAAGCAGTCTCTTCATAAAGTCATGTTACTATTCTAGGCGATCGCAGAATGGTACGGGTCCTGGACATGTAACACCAACTACCTTGAATTACTATATCCTCCTTGAAGGTAAGTTATTCCAGGTAGGTACATTTATCATTTGCATTAGCATTTCCATGCATCATATAAATTGTATTAAAAAATGGAATTCATTTTCGAACAAAAAAAAAATCATTTAGTGCATGTGCATAGTCAAAATTTAGGTCTCAATTTATCTTTGAAGGCAACCTCTTCGAGCTCACCATCAAAGAGGGGCAGCTGTTGACACATCGATTTTGGCAACCCGTTTAATTATTTATTGCATTAAAAAAATAAGGTTAATTTTATCCCTAAAAATATATATAGTTAATTGCATAAGCATATAGTTTTAAGTGCATTTATTTTTAATTTGCATTTACATTGGGCCACTGACGGATGTGTTCGAATTGATGCTTCATAAAATTTAATTTGATAAGTTGGGCTAAGCCCATGAAAGGAGTAAATCGGCCCAAGCCCATATCCTCGGGGAGATTTTACGGATTTATCTAACAAATATTGCGTTCTGAAAAGAAAATATTGCATTTGGAAAAGCAAATATTGCATTTGAAAAAAGAAATCTTCATGGATATTGATTTGTAAAAATTAAAACCCTAATACGTGACACTTATAAATAGATTAGTGGTATAGGGTTTTGGGAGAGGCCACACATATTGAATACACGGCCATTGAGAGAAAAGGTGAGTGAGGGCGAGACTTAGATTGAAAGAGAGAGAGATCCTTACATCTTGAGGACGACTTCTCTGGATGACCAATATTT
Source organism: Eucalyptus globulus (assembly GCA_014182545.1). Classification (NCBI taxonomy): domain Eukaryota; kingdom Viridiplantae; phylum Streptophyta; class Magnoliopsida; order Myrtales; family Myrtaceae; genus Eucalyptus; species Eucalyptus globulus. The sequence continues at coordinate 45,310,313 of CM024721.1, forward strand.
TACCCTTCCGATATTGCGCACGGACGTGCAAAGCCCACACCCATATCACGACTAGCTGCTCCTGCCACGGATATCCCAGGTCATCTAGAAAAATGCAATGTTCCTTCTAGTCGCGATCTCAAGTTCAGGGGCTTCGTCAATGGGAACCCTTGCCTAGCCGTGGAATTTGATTTGCCAGTTGCATGGAAGTCCCTCAACGTGAAATCAATGAAATTCAACGGGTGGGGTGATCATAGAATCGGAGATCAGAGAGCACAGCTACGCTCGTGAAGGACGGAGGGGAGGGCCAATAAAAAATTCTACTTTGGTCACATAGGGGATGTTCTTCTTTGGCCTTTTCTTTTTGGATTATGTTTCATGGTTTCACTGTTCTCTCCACTACATTATGGACACCTCACTTTTCAAAGATCTCTTTTTTCTTGGGCGGTGCTAATGCGATCTGCTTGCCGCTCATGAATTAACGCTGCTTCCGAAGTTCCTGCAGTCCTGGAGGTTACCAATCGACTTCGATTTTCATTGGTGAAAGTTCATCAATTGTTTTGTTGCCCTGCCATGCTGAGCTGTGAAGCCTCGATGTGAACTACTCAGACACCATCCTTTGGCCCGACGTCAAGACAAGCTACCGTCCCGTTGGGCTTATCCCCGAACCAAGCATCCTGTGAAGTTTCTGTTTTGTAGGTTTGTTGATCGTAAGCATCACCGAGAGACCCATCAGCCAGTATCACTATGAACCACCACGTGACCCGTCGCCACTCAAGTCACCACCGTCAGTTGCGCCATTGGCCATCGTTTGCAAGCCATCCATCGACAAATTTCAATTTTGAATTATATCCGCAAATTAGGTAAAAAATCTCATCCAAATTTGATTTAGGTATCATATTACCTAGGTTGATGAGATTGATATCTAATTAAATCTTTTGAGTAATAGGCATAATGTCAATTAGGATTTATTGCCTAATTCGCAACCGCACGTCAATTTTTTATTCCATCTATAAGGCTTTAGATGGAATAATTAATTATGCAGGAATAAAATTGATATCTTGATTTTTAAGGCTTAAGATCAATTTATCGATTTTATTAGCGAAATAATCAAGTTTGATTAGATATCGTTTTCAATTTCGAGTGATGGATAATATCTTTGAAGACTATGGATGATTTGGTGCTTATCTTGTAATTGCTTTATTTATCCCAAAAATGCAAAAAGGATTGCATTTGCATATCATGTAGAATCGATTTTCTAGATAGAATTGCATGATAGAATAGTTAGATTTTTTTTCTAATTATATTAGAATACATGTTTAGATGATAGCTAGGTTAGATAATATATTTGAATTAAATTGCATGTCGAGATAAATTTCTAAGTTAAGATAAGATTCAGATTGGTCTATTTCCTAACTTAAAATAGATAATATCTCACTTTAGTTAGTTTTTGTTTTTTGCAATTTTTAATTACAATTTTTTTATATAAAAAATAAAAAATGTCGTCGCATGTCATATAGAATTAGATTCATGAAATACATGTCATTTATTGATTGTTGCTAGGTCCATTTAATTAGAAATTGCCTGTCATTAGAATTAAGTCATTTAGTTAATATTGCACTGCATAAAGCATGATTCTCATTAATTAAGTGAAAAAAAAGAAAAGAAATTGCGTGTTAATTAGAAATCATATCTAGGGTTGATGTGAATTCCGATCTAACAACGCAGATGCTTTCGTTGCTACGAGGTAAGTCCTGCATTTTCTATTTGCTTTCTTAGGTGTTAAATTGATGGATTGTGCAGTCGCATGATCACCTCACATGTTAGGGAAATAAATTTAAAATCAATCCAAACTGTTTGCCAAACATTTTTCAAAATAAAAAGAAAGGTACCGAAAGGGCATTAGAGAAATCTAGTGTAACCAAGTCCTTGTACCCATAGTCTCTGGTTCATAGGAGTAAAGTAAATCTCCCGTTACTTTGCTTGGGTTTCTAATCGACCCGCCAAAAAATAGATTAGTGGCGACTCCTAATTGAAAATCTATTGCATGTTAAGAACTTGAACCTAAGTCGTGAATTGGTATGGGCTTGGGAGAGCCCGAGTTAAGTCTAGGTTTAAGAATCTATTAGCCAAACTCTAGGTGGTTCACACCCGAAAATTTAGGTCGCGACATGTGGCAATTATGTACTAATTCTTATGATATATGCATGTCATTTTTTATTTTTTAAAAATTAAAATAGGTAATTACCTAAAATTTGTGATAACCTAAATTTCACTTGGAAATAATTTATATTAATCTGAATTAAATTATTTAATTTCCTAATTACTACATAATTCCTAAATATGCAATTTTAAAATTGAAAACTAGATGAATGCGATCTATCCTAAAATGCAATGCAATTATTTATTTATTTATTTTCAAAATAAGGAAGTTTCTTAAATTGATAACACACAATGTTCTAGCCCAAGTAATCAAATATTTGCCACATTCAAAATAGGAAATAATGATAATCGGGATCCGATCTTAGGTCCTAACGATAGAAACCTTGACTATTATGCACAACAATCATGTTAGGAATTTAAACCAAATCAAGTTAGGATCATGATAATCTAACTTGCAACGTTCACTTTGGTGCTATACTTTTTTTGTTTACAGCTTAAGTGCTAGAATTTCTATAAAAAAATGTTCACTAGAGTATTATAACTTTCAATTGATCAATAAAGTACCGGAAAATTTTAAAATTGTTCACCCAAGTGCCCAAAATCTAACAATGCATAACACTTGTGATGAACTTTAAAAAGTTAGGGAATTTAAGTGATCAATTGAAAAATTATATGGCACTCAAATGATTGGAAAGAAAGTTATGGCACTCAAATAAGCACCGTACATAAGTTATAGTGCTCGAATGGTAAAAAAAAAAAAAGTTATGACATTTAAATGAGCGGTGTACAAAAGTCATGATACTTATAATGTTCTTTTATCACTTGATTTGGAACCTTTGACTCTAATGAGACTAGCAAAGAGCTAAGGGTCACGTTGACCAGCACGGGGAGTTTGGTGGCGAGGATGCTTGGCTACGGACGGGTGCCTGGGAGAACACCAGAGTTGTTGTGAATCAAGACTAAGGATTGGGCTCAGTAAGAGTTGGTAGCTCTCATTCAATGTTTGCGTCTCTTAATATTTGATGCTAGATTACTTTGGTGGGATTGAAGAACTAGGTGTTGTAGAGATCTCCTCAAAATTTTAATGCATTTCGACCTGAAACAAACACATACTCACAGTTTTCACAATTCCGCGCAATAGACTCTCTAGTAGTTCAACTAATCCAATTTTTTCCAATCCAATTTTTTCCTCCAAATAAATAATTTGAGATATTTTTGTAAGAGTTTTCCTAATGTGAATTACATTAATTGATATTGTAATTTACTATTTTTACGGCTACCGTAAAATAGGGCTGGTCTAAGGTGAGATAGAAGATTTCTTAATTAGTCATATATGGGACTGGCTAGTGTGGGCCGAGTTGAGCCTGGCCCGTAATGAGGGGGTCTGGTTGGCAACTCTATAAATAGTGCTCAAATCTCTCCTTTAACCCTAATTCTCATATATATCCTCACCTAAGGAACGTTTACCTAATGCCAAATGTGGGGGGGCCGCCTCATTGAGCGAGTGATACGGAGGACAATAAAGAAGAAGGACTTGTGCATGGAACATTATGTTTCCGCTTCCGCTCCAAGAACAATGGATCCCAAAATAGGTGCATTAACCATTCGACTCAATTATGCATGTTCTTGTTCTAGTTATGGAGATCTTGGGGTCGCACAATTTGCGTCAAACATGTGGTATCCGAGCCTCAATAACCATAGAACACAAAATTTGAGATTTTCGAGATTTTTCGTAAAATAAAAAATAGAATTAAATTATATATTTGGACTGGACTCAGTGAGATGAGCAAAACCATGGGCGGTGTGCCGCCGGGGGAGGCCCCACGCGCCCCACGCACCACCATGTGCCGCCTGGGCGTCGAGCACGCACCCCATGCGCGGTCACACGCCCTCATGCGCTCCCATGCATTGGGCACGGCTCATGCATGTGAAGCACGCGGGTTCTGACGTCACGATGACGTCAGCGACCCGGGCTTGACCCTACCCGATCCGAGGACCTTACCCAACCTATTGATTGACCCGAACTAGTCAACCGGTCGGACCGGGTGGCTAGACCGAACGGTCAAGCCTGGAATTGGTCAGACCGGTTTGGACTCGCCATTGACGCCAGCGCGTGAGCTCCACGCACCCCGCACTCAGGCGACACGTGCAGGCGCGTGGAAGCTCATATCGGTGCGTGGTCGGCGGCGATGGACTCTTATGTTCATCCTCTATGTTGTGGTATATATATATTACATGTCTGATAATTTTATGGATGTGAAAATACATGCAATGCCTTGAATACGTGTATTTTTAGTGTATTTTTGCTTATTTTTCTTGTATTGTCTGTGTTTTTGGAAATACATGTGTTGGGTTACTGGTATGTTATCACATAAACATTATAAAAGTGTGATTCATTAATAAAAATTAAATTTTATTGTATTTTATTAATTAATAAGGCAGTGTAATTAGCATGGCATGTGATTTTAATGATATGATGCCCCTGTCACTAAAGTTAAAATCACATGTATATGGTGTATGTGAGATGTAAAGATTATATCCCTGGTATGAGAGAGTTTCAAGGATTCATTTGAGTTGTGACCACCAAAGTGGCACGCTTGATTGGATTTAAGAAATTTCAATCTTGTATATTAATTGGGATATCTCTCAGTCTAATGCATAGTCATACTCCCAAAGAAGATGATTGTGTATTAGTTCATGGAGGAATACATGATGGTGTGGTGGAGGAGTGACTGATCTTAATGGTTAATATGCCTAAAGGTGATGAATTCACGAAGATTTGAATATATTATCATAACCGCTATCATGTGAGGAGTGTACAATTGCACGTTATGTATTCTACCCAAAGGTGATTATGTGATTTTGCATGTAACTCTCTGGATGTGTACTTGTACATCAAGTTACACAATGCTTACATGATGCTAATTATATACATTGATTGTCTTTCAGTCACATTTTCTATAAACAGTAACTTCATCACTATTGAGGTTCTTGTTGGTTCAAACTTTAAGAAATGGAGAGAAGATTTTATGTTTACTATGGAGATGACAGATGTTCATATGGCTCTCACTATCGATCGGCAGACAGATCTTACTGCCGAGAGTACAGAAGCTCAGAAAGCTCATTTTACTGCATGGAAAAGAGTAATAGAATTTGCTTACTATCGATGAAGTGTTCCATTCAGGAACACTTGAAAAGTGGTTTGCCTGCAGACTGCACTGCTAGGCAGATGATGGAAGCCTTGATGGCTAGAAATCGTGTGTCGCCTAATGCTGAGATAGGAACACACCTACAAACACTATTTACAATGAAGTATGATGATTCTGGTGGAGTTAGAGATTATGTTATGATAATGGTAGATTTATAGACAAAGCTTGAGGCTTTCGATGTTGTTATTCCCACTGCTTGCATTGTGCATCAAGCTCTAAATAATCTTCCTCTTGATTTTGGGATTATCAAGACCAATTATAGTTCCCAAGATGAAACCTGGTTAGTTAATGACCTAATTGCAAGGCTAGTGGCAAAGGAAGAAAAATTGAAGAAAGATAAAGGGCACATTGCCATTTATGTTTCTAATTCTGGCAATGATAAGGGTAAGAAGGTGAAAAATTATACTCATAAGGGCAATTTTTAAGTTGCTGGACCTTCCAACAATAAGGGAAATTCTGAAGGTACTTGGACCTTCTAACAATTTGGGTCCTAAGAAAGCATTTACCAAGAAGGATGGTGTTCTTTGCTACTTTTGTAGAGAGAGATGACATGTAAAGAAATGCTGCAACAAGTTTAAGGCTTGGTTGTCTAAGAGAACCAAGAGTGAGCCTAAAGGTAATGATTCTTTGGCATTTGTTTATGAATCCAATATATCTGAAGTTCTGACCAATTCATGGTGTCTAGATAGTGGTGCAACTAATCATGTTGCATTTACCATACATTGGTTCATAAACCGAAGGACGCCAAATCAAGATGAATCAAAGCTCATTGTTGGAAACAACATTGGAGTTGACGTCGAGTTCGTGGGAGATGTTATTTTGATTTTAGATTCTGGTTTTCAGATGGTGTTAAGAAACACTTTTTACATACCTTCTTTTAGGCGGAATTTAGTTTCTGTGTCTTGTTTGGATATGTGTGGATACTCTTTTGAAATAAAGAGTAATACTATTTCCATGTTTTATGATTAAAAAAGGATTGGGTGTTGTAATTTATCCGATAGATTGTATCGATTGAGTTTATCTCCCAATGACATGTACGTTGCTTATTTAGCTGAAAATGATGTTTCCAAAAGGCCTCTACCTAAGGAACAGTCTTATCCTTTGTGGCATAAACGTCTTGGTCATATCTCTAAAGAAAGAGTAGAAAGGCTTATAAAGGTTGACATCTTACCTACTCTTAAAAGTGATCAAGAGATTTGCGTAGACTGTTGCAGATGTAAGATGACTAAAATAAAGAAGAAATCCATTGTACGAAGTTCAGATTTGTTGGAGGTTATTCACACTGATATTAGTGGACCATACATGGCTACTTTGTGCAATTTTTTTTATTTCATCACATTTATTGACGACTATTCCCGAAATGGATACTTATACTTGATTAAAGAAAAGTCTGAGTCTTTTGATAAATTCAAGATTTTTCGGACTAAAGTGGAGAAACAGTTGGGAAAAGTTATAAAGATTGTTAGATCTGACCGTGGTGGTGAGTATTTTGGTAGACACGGTGATGTTGGACAACTTAAAGTGCGGTTTGCTAAATACTTAGAGGATTCTAGGATAATAGGTCAGTTTACTATGCCCAGAAGTCCTGAACAAAATAGTGTAGCTAAAAGACGCAATCGTACTCTTATGGACGTGATGAGAAGTATGATTAGTAGGACCAATTTACCTAATTTTCTGTGAGGTGAAGCTTTGAAAACAGCTCTTTATATTCTAAACCGTGTTCCTACTAAAGCGGTTCCATTGACTCCTTTTGAGTTATGGATTGAACGTAAACCCAGCTTGAATCATCTTAAAGTTTGGGGATGTTCAGTAGAAGTGAAGTTATATAATCCAACATTGAGTAAGTTGGATTCCAAAACTACTCGGTGTTACTTCGTGTCTTACCCAAATCATTCAAAGGGGTATCAATTTTATAACCCTAATGGAAGTACAAGAATTGTGGAATCTCATATTGCAAAATTTCTGGAATTTGATGTAGCTGAAAAGGGTAGTTGCTCACAAGCTATCGAAGATGATAGTATGGTGGGGATTACTAGATCCTTGTTTCATCCTGTGCAGACAATTATGGAGCTTCTTGCGCCACAAACTGATCCTGTTGTGGCCTAGGATCCTATTGTTGAGATAGTTCCTGATGAAATTCCTCAAGCCCCTCAAATTCAGAATGAGGTTGAAGTAGCTCCACTCAGAAAATCAACTAGGGAAAGAAGTTCAGCTATACCACTAGACTATGTTGTCTACCTAGGAGAGCATGATTATGATATTAGTTGTATTGTTGATCCGCTAACTTATATGGATGCCATCTTATGTCCTCAATCATATTTGTGGCTAGATGCGCTGAAAGATGAGATGCAATCTATGAAACACAATGGTGTTTGGGAGCTTGATGAATTGCCTGAAGGTTGTAAACCTATTGGCTGCAAATGGGTATTCAAGACTAAAAGGGATTCCAAAGGAAAGATTGAAAAGTTTAAAGCCAGACTAGTAGCTAAGGGTTTTACTCAAAGGAAGGAATAGATTATGAAGCAACATTTTCTCCAGTTTCTTCTAAAGATTCATTTAGAGTAATCTTGGCATTGGTAGCTCATTTCGATATGGAGTTACACCAGATGGGTGTTAAGACTGCTTTTCTAAATGGAGACCTTGATGAGGAGGTTTATATGGTGCAGCCTAAAAGTTTTGCAGCAGATGACTCGGGTAAGCTTGTTTGTAGATTGAAAAAGTCGATTTATGGCCTTAACCAAGCTTCTAGACAGTGGTATTTCAAGTTTCATAGTGTTGTCACTTCATTTGGATTTATTGAGAACAAAGTAGATCAATGTATATACACTAAGGTCAGTGGGAGGAAATATATTTTTCTCATACTTTATGTAGATGATATCTTGCTTGCTAGTAGTGACATTGGTTTATTGCATGAGACAAAGAGAATGTTATTGAAAATTTTTGATATGAAAGACCTTGGTGATGTGTCTTTTGTTCTTGGCATTGAGATCCATAAGGATCGTTCACGCCGTTCATTGGGTTTGTCTCAGAGGGCATATATTCATCGCATTTTAGAAAGATTAAGTATGCAAGATTGCAACCAGCAATTGCTCCTGTTGTTAAGGGTGATAAATTGAGTCTTTCATAATGCTCTAATTCAGATTTTGAGAAAGCTCAAATGAAGAATATACCTTATGCTAGTGTGCTTGGAAGTATCATGTATGCTCAAGTTTGCACTATGCTAGATATTGCTTTTGCAATACGGCTTCTGGGCAGATATCAGTCTAATCCACGACACGATCACTGGGTTGTTGCCAAGAAGGTTTTAAGGTACTTAAAGAGAACAAAAAATCACATGCTGATTTATAGACATGTTCCAGACTTGCAATTAGTAGGGTATTCAGATGCAGATTTTGCTGGTTGTCGAGATGATAAGAAGTCAACGATAGGATGCATATTTATGTTGGCAAGAGGTTTAGTATCATGGAAGAGCGAAAAACAGAAATCCATATCTTCTTCTACCATGCAAGCGGAGTTTGTAGCATGTTTTTCAGCTGTTACTCAAGCTATTTGGCTACGGAACCTCATTAGGGAGTTATATATTTTTGATTTTGTAGATAGACTCATACAATTATATCGTGACAATAACTCTGCAGTGTTGTTTATTAATAACAACATAAGTCTGAAGGGGTCTAAACACATGAAGGTCAAGTTTTTGACCATAAAAGAATCAGTGCAGAATGGTGACGTTGCAGTAGATTGTTTTCCTATAGATGATATGGTTGCGATCCACTAACCGAAGGCCTATGCCCGTGTGTTTTTGATCGACATGTCATTAGCATGAACCTAGGAGCATCTTGGGATGCTGTTTTTTAGTGGGAGCTGTGTTTTATTTTTCTTTAAATAAATTTTACATCTGTTTTTGTTACAATTTAGTAACACTTTGATATATATATATATATATATATGTCAATTTTTGCATTTAATAAAATATTTTTGAATGGATTGTTATTATGTTGAATATATATATTGTTAAAAGTCTCAAAGTATTGCTTAAAACTTGAGTAAAGGCTAGGGGCATTCGGGCATCCGGTTATCAGCTTTGTGCACATGTCTTGTGATACATAAAGAAAGGTTAACCGCAAGGACAAAACATATGTGGGTTCATTGGAACCATAAAGCATTCTTTAGTGGCACAAGTTTTTTTTTTCACCTAAGGTAAGAGAATGGTGACTGACAAATGGGACCTCTCTATGAAAGATGTTATCCATTTGGCACACTACTATATTGAATCTATATAAATAAAGTTGAGAGCACTCGTGACCATGGAAGGCTCTGTGTGTATAAATGCAGTTACTGCCATGATTCGGTGTTTGAGACTTTTTTGGATATGATTAACTATTAATAATTATCTCAGGACCAATGTGCGCACATATGGTACGATTTCAATTAATATAATCCAAGTGGGAGAATGTAAAAGTTTTCCTAATATGGATTACATTAATTGATATTGTAATTTACTGTTTTTACGGCTATCGTAAAACAGGGCTGGTCTAAGGTGAGATAGAAGGTTTCTTAATTAGTCTAATATGGGACTGGCTAGTGTTGGCTGAGTTGAGCTTGGCCCGTAATGAAGGGGTCTGGCTGGCAACTCTATAAATAGTGCTCAAGTCTCTTCTCTAACCCTAATTCTCACATATATTCTCACCTAAGGAGCGTTTACCTAACGCTAAACGTGAGGGGGCCGCCTCATTGAGCCAGTGATACGGAGGGTAATAGAGGAGAATGAATTGCACGTGGAATATTCTGTTTCCACTTCCGCTTCAAGAACAATGGATCCCAAAACAGGTGCGTTAATCTTTCTACTCAATTATGCATGTTATTGTTCTTGTTATGGAGATCTTGGGGTCACGCAATTTGCGTCGAACAATTTTGTCACTAATACCATTAGACAAACTCCAGAACTATTTCTTACCATAGTCTCTACAAATTTTGGGACGATCCAATGGTTAACTGACGTGTACTCATCGATTTTGTGAAATTGTGCCTTAGAATTTTTCTGCTGCCGAAGAAGAGAGCTTCGCCATTTGTTAAAAAAATTTACTGGTCCCCCAATTATGAATCCTAAAATTTGTTTTTATAAGCCTATATCTAGGGTTTTCTTTAAGAACAAAATCTCTTTCTTTCCTATCTTTAGACTCTAATAGATATACCCTATCTTTTGACAATAGGGAATCCTCTCAATATCTCTTTTGATTTTAATTCCAACTTGGCACCCCATTTTATTATAATTTTCGGCCAAATTTTCTATCACTATGGACTTAGTCTAATTAATTCAATCAAGCTCTAAAGCCCCTGCACCAATCCATGTAGTTTAATGAAATTATATATGCTTTTAACTATTTAAAAATCTTAATATTTATATGTAATTTAACTAATATTTAGGTTTAGAGGAAAGGATCGATCCCCATTTTCTTTTAATGTAATGAATAATGAAATGGGTCAATAAAAATTTAGGTGTCAACAACTGTCATTCCTTAAAGGAGATGTCATGGAGGTTTCATTCAAAACCAAATAATACCTAAAATTTGACAATTCAATGCAATGATGAAACCGAATCTTTTTGTTGGGAAATTGAATTTCAATGGTTCCATACCCAAATTTCTAAAATGCACTTTAACGAAAGGCAATGAGAATGCAGATGCTAATGCAAAGATAGAAAACATACATGTAGTTATTTATTTGGAGAATCGGGAAAGTAAATTTGGATACAGAGCAATTTCGTAACCGTAACATGCATATGAAATTGGGACATTTGAAAGGTTTGGAGATTTCTGAAAAGCCTTGTCTTACCTAGATTTCTCCACAGGTACTCCAAAGGTACTTTTATAAAATACCAAGACTTCTATTAAGGCACTCGAAAAGGGTTTTTACGAAATATCAGGATTTCACTTCATATATTCATAAAGAGTTTTTTTAATTTTTTTTTTTTGCAAAATACCTGGATTTCACTTCAGGTATTTGAAAAACTAGTTTTTCATTTTATTTTTTTATAAAATACTAGGATTTCACTTCAGGTATTTGAAAAATATTTCTATGAAATATCTGAATTTCACTTCAAATATTTGAAAATATTTTTTTATTCATGAAATATCTTAATTTTATTTCAGGCATTTGAAAAAAATGTTTTAATGAAATACCTGATTATAATTTAGATATTCAAAAAGAGCTTTTATGAAATACTCTGATTTCACTTTAGATATTCTGGACGTTCAAAAATATTTGTACAACACTAGGATTCAGAGTGCACCTCGAGTGTCAGGAACTCCTTGGTCTTTAAAGAAACATTACCTTTCATACACTAATAGAAACAAAAAATCTGTATATGCATTCATCAAAGAGAAAGACAATCAATGATATTCTAGAATGCACATTTCAAGATTCATCATTTCTTTTTTGAACTGAGGTTTATATCTAACAATTTTACCATGCTTGCATCACCAAAATTCTATTGGGGAGAATCATCATTTTGGTAATTTTCTCTCTTAATATGGATTTCTTAAAAATATTAAATGAGTCTTTCGGTTTGAAGGGCTTCTCACTCACTCTCATTTAGAAGGCTATTTTGTCCATCCATTCATGTTGAAATATGAGAATCACTCGATTATACCATTATCATAATGTTGACAAGGGCTTAGTTTTCTCACAAGTGGTACGACCTCATCAATCTAAGATGGCTTTTGAAAAAACCATAATGTGGGATTGGTCAATGGCCTATCAAAGGGATAATCCAATTCATGACTTTAAAATAAATATTCTTCATTCATCATCTCCATTGGTTTTACAAGTCAAGAACCCCAAAAATGAGATAGAAACAATTTTGCCCGCACCCTTTGGTCAATGGGTTAAGAAATGAAAGGATTCATTAGGCTCAAAGATTTTTCATTGAAGGGGTTTGGAGTTGGTGATTGTCTATATATTGTTACTAATCTTCTACTTAACTAGCGATTGTCTTCTTGTGCAAAAACTTCATTGACTACAAGAGTCTGACACATGCTCTTTGCAACTTGGGAGATCAATATTTCTCCGTTGGGGAAGATTTTTGTAAACTTGGGCTTAGGCCACATTCCTTTCACTCTTTTTCCACAAATGGGCCTTTGGCCTTTTATTTTCTTTGTTATTTTTATTCTAATAACACAGTGCTTGCAGAACATTCATGGCTAGCCTAACTTCGGCTTTTGTGGCTCCATCAGCTCCTGAACATTGTATCCCTCGATCTATCGGAATCTCCGTAGATCCTCTAGGCAATGCTGTTTGAATGTGGTAACCCATCCACCTTGCCCAAGAGTGGGGAATAATCACCAACTCAATTTAGGAAACGAATTGGCAAGCTCAGCTAGGCTATGTAAGGGGCAAAAGTGTATAAGGTAGAGAAAGAAATGCTCTTCATCATTTTAAGGCACTTAATGTGACATCTTAAATTTCTGCCTTAGCCCTATTAGTGAGCCATGTAGGAATTTAAGTTTTTGACAATCGAATTTAGTAAGCAAATTAGGGATGAAGGCATGTGACCTATGCCTTGTACAGTTTTTGTATGTGCCTAAGGTTGTACCTTAGGACATGATTAGACTTCTAATATATATATATATCTCTATATATATATATAGTATATATAGATATATATATGTGTGTGTGTGTGTGTGTGGCCAGCCCTATTCTTGAATTTTGCATGAAATTAAATTATATTTTAGCCTAAATTATGGCTTGCCACTGCTATTAACCAATGATACTTCATGCAAAATTGTTAGAAACTACAAAATAGGCTGAATTTAGCCTAATGATGAGATGCCTTCTCTTGATCCAATAAAATTCATGCAAGAGGAGTGTAGAAGAAGACAACTCTCTCTCTCTCTCTCTCTCTCTCTCTCTCTCTCATGCGAGCTCTCTCCACCTCTCCCTCACCGAACATCTCTCTCTATTTTAGAAATGTTAACTCTAAGCACCAATGATAATGATGGTCTTTCGGAGTATTTAGTTATTATTTGCAAGGTTATGGGCAAGTCTTAATGAAATTGCTTGTGGTTTATAGGTCGGGGAAATAGGTTTTATTTATGATGGTCAACTCTTGATATTAGGTGACAATCTTAGTTTAAAAAGGTATGTGGAAATTAGTGGATATGATTAATTGTGGTTATACTCTTTCCAAGATGTAATGGAAAAAGTTTAAGTCGTGGATTTGAAGAGTGATTTATCAAAGCAATGATTCTTTAGGTTGGAAACTTGAGGAATATAGAAAAGTTTTATCTAAGTGGATTGTCGATCTTTGAGTGGAATAGATCATGGTGGATTGTCGATCTTTGAGTTGAACAAGTCATGGTGGAATGTTGATCTTTGAGTTGAATAATCCTTGATGGACTGTTGACCTTTGAGCTAAATGAATGGTGTAATGTTTAATGCTTGAATCTATGTCGCGGCAAAGGTGTAGTGGATGTCTCAGTTGGTTTGAGCCGGATAAGTTGTTGGTGGTTTTAGGTTTGAATTCGTGGTAACGAAGGTGTAGGGATGATTCAGCTAGATGGTGTGTTCAGTTGAGCCAAGAGGTAGAATCGTTAGGCTTGAATTTATGTGATGGCTACACTTAGGATAGAAACTAAAATTATACAAAGGATTATGGTACTACAGCAATCCAATCTTGAGATCGCAAAAATTCGAAAAGGGACGTTAGAAGAAAAGAAGTTGGATTTTCAAGTAACGGATGAGTGAATAGTAAGATTTCATGGACGCCTATGCGTATGTGACAATAAGGGATTAAAGAGAGATGTTAAAGCACTTAGAAATCCCTAAATGGAAATGGAAACACATAACAATGGATTTTGTGCAAGGATTACCAAGGACATCAAGTGTTCATGATGCTATTTGGGTAATAGTAGATCGTTTGACTAGACTTGCACATTTTCTAGCTGTATGAATAAATTACTCATTAGATAAGCATGTCAAGCTATATGTGAGACATAAAGTAAGATTGCATGGAGTTTCTGTGATCATAACTTCAGATCAAGATCCAAGGTTCACCTCAAACTTTTGGAAGAGTTCCTAAGCTGTATTAGGAACCAAACTCCAATATAGTACCACCTTTCACCCGTAGACAAATAGACAACTACAAAGGGTTATCTAAGTGTTGGAAGACATATTGCGAACATGTATACTTGACTCTAGCAGTAAATGGGATGAGAAGCTACATCTAGTAGAATTTGCGTATAATAATAACTTTTAGCAGAGCATAGGAATGACTCCATTTGAGGCATTATATGGATGAACTTGTAGAACTATTATCCGTTGGGACAAAGTAGGTGAACAGGAATTGACAGGACTAGAGTTAGCACAAATCTTGATGAACACAGTAAAGGTTATTACAGATAGGCTTAGAATTGCTAGAGTTGATAGAAAAGTTATGTCACACCCCAATCCTCAAGTGCGTGTCCATCCCTCGATGGTCGATAATAAAAATGCGACTTCCCAAGACAAGTCGCCGACCATTTTATTTTATTGCACATGCGGAAGCGAATAACAAATCCCCTGACAGTAACTATCTCGGGATAGAAAAGCAGGACAACAGATTCAGAAACAAAACATGCTTTTATAAACCAATTGAGTCATATACAAGGGTCCATACCCCAAAATATTTCAAAAGACTGACTCTAAAAAAGATGCTGTCCTATCTGACCTACTCTTTAGATTACCTCAGCTCGGCTCCAGATCCTTCACTCTACGGCCCTGAAAAGAATTGAGCCAATGACGGGGTGAGATATAAATCTCAACCACAGAGACTTACCATGTCTTAGATCCTCCCTGCATGTTAGCACAATTCATATTGCAGACAGCACAAAAGCATGAGTAGCAATCAAGCTCAATTAACTGGAACACCACACTCGAATTTCAAACAAGCACAGAGGTCCTGATTATAGGGCCAAATCGTTATGGCACGTCTCATACCGTGCCACACAATTGTCCCATAATCCGACACATTTAACTCAATTAAACATGCGTTCCTAGTTTTGATCTTGGCATATAGCACGGCCTACTCTCTGTTCGGTAGTCTTTTGGCATTGCCAAGTGTCTTCTCACCCTGTTGAGCACAGCTATGTCTCTATCAGACGGCTTTCTCGAAGGAGCATAGGTCTAGAATCTACTGCGACGGACATTCGTTGTCCAGGGGCAATCCATATAGGGGTAACGTCTAGCTTAATAGCCTGGGATGGGTTCTCTTAACCAACACATGACCATTCAATCTCAGCCTAGGACACCGTGCATTGCACTCAAATACCTCAATTAAAATGGTAAACTTGGCATATTTTCTTCGTATTAGAAATACACGGTAAAATAGTCGTATGTGGGTACACGGTCAATTCACACTAGAAAAATTGATACTCTTCCTTTTAAAATTCCACTATTTTATATAGTATATAAAACCATTTTCAGTGTCAAAACACGACACCCACTAATTTCTGAATAATTTCCGAAATTCCTATATTTTGAATTAAATCATCTGAATTACAATCACCACTCAACGTGCACAATTTAACACTCATTGGTGATTGTGGGTATTTATCTCATAAATTTGATAATTTTGGTAATTAATTGGAAATTACCGGGCGTAGGTCTACAGCGCCAAAAATCTATTTTGAGACTGCTGAAATTAGTGGGATCTTCAAAAGTGAAAGTATTGTATTTTGGCTAAGGTCGGCCGTGTACCCACCTACGGCTATTTTTATAATTGAATAGATAGTTGTGGTGGTATACTATATCAGCTTATGGGCGATATGCCAGCTTAGATTGCGAGCAATATACCGGTATACTATATCATCTTACGATCTTTGATATGTTAGCTTAGATTGCGAGCAGTATACCTTATCAACTTAGTTTACGAGCCATACTATCTATTTATCAACTTAGAGGAATCAGTTTTGATTTGATCATATGTATTAGATAGTATTGATTTGGCCGACCGGGGGGAGGTCGTGATGACATGTAATCGATTGAGTCGATTGATTGATAGTTCATTCCGATTGATTGAATTAATTGGTTGATGTGATTTGAGTATTTGAGATAGACTGAGTTGCAGGAAGGGAATGAGGGAAAGGTAAGTCCTCCGACCTATGTTTGTGCTTAGGTAGCTCTTAAGGCGTATTTTCTTCCTAGTATGGTCTTAAGGGGTAGAACTCACTAAGACGTCGTTTCACCCCGTTGTGGGATAACATTTCAAGTCCTTAGATGGCACCGCGTGAGTTTTTTGGACGGCCTAAGAGGATTACAGAGCAGATGTCTTATATTTCGATATTTGGGAGCCCTAAAGGCTGGACCTATGAGCTGGTGAGGTCTATAGTTTGGGTCAATGCGGGTCTCACCCACAAGGTACCCCATCGATACAGATCGTGGTACCGCCAGGCTCAAGATGGCCAGAGAAAGGGTCCTATACCGGAGCTTGAGATTCCTCTGTACATTCTGGAGGTCGCTTTTGGGAAGGGTACTGCATATCCTCATCAAGGTTCGGTCATAGATGCGGTGGACCTAGCTCTTGAAGTACCAGCATCCCTAGTGCAGTCTGCTGAAGGCTCCAGCTGGAGTGTGGAAGAAGGTGAAATCATGGATGATGGAGAGGACGACAAGGACCCGTAGTGTTATGAAACCCCCACCCTTATTTTTAGACTTGCTTTTCTTAGACTGCCTTGTATTATACATGACATGACGGGTATGTTATGTATATATAAGTGTGATGTTGGTTTTTCAAAATATGGCCATACATTCCTATCCCATTGTGTTGTTGTCTATGGATTATTTATCTGCTTCCACATGTACATTAAAACAAAATAGGTTGGCGATGCGTCCTAGGACGTCGCTTTTAATTGACCAATGAGGGATGGACGCGCACTCGAGAATCGGGGCATGACATCCCCGTTTAAGTGGTATTAGAGCATGGTTAATGATTAGAGTGATAAGGTGCAATGGTCGTTGGGATTGTTAGTAGGAAAGGCCTTTAAATTCATGCTGGTGCATGTTTATGATATCTAATTGGTAGGATTGTTTGTTGCGTGGATCGCTCCAATTCTAATTCGATGTGGAATTGGGAAAGCGGGTTTCCCTAAGGATCCTGCAAGATGAGCGATCGGGAGTAGAGGATTCCTAGAAAGAGTACTGTTAGGCCTGTAGCTCGGGGTAGGACGCCGATGAGGGTCGATACCCGAGGAGGTCGAGGTAGAGCGCCAGCTGAGGCTAGCGTGAGTAGAGTAGCACCACCTCCTGTTGGTGCTAGGGTAACAACCCATGGTGATCCTAGAATGGAAGGGATCATGCAAGCGCTTGAAGCCATGAGAGACTTGATAGGGCAGCAGGCCTAGAATCAAGCCGCCGTTGCTGCAGCCATTGCTATTATTTCCGTTTCCGCCACCGCCGAGGCCGCACCTGTTACTGCACCCTTTACTGCACCCATCGAAGTTCAGCTTGAGAATGTAGCAATACCGAGAGAGAGGCCGATTCATAAGTTGGTGGAGTAATTCTTGAAACTGAACCCGCCAAGGTTCAATGGTGTAGGAGATTTTAAAGCTACGTTGCTCTGGATCCAAGATCTCAAGAAAGCTTTTGCACTTTTGATGTGCACTGAAGCAAAGAAAGTGGTCCTCGCAGTTTACCAGCTGCAAGGTGATGCAAATACCTGGTGGAGAGCCGCCAGAGATGCTGTGTTCCCAAGAGGAGTAGTCTTGTTATGGGACATTTTCCTAAGAGCATTCAACGATCAGTACTTCTCCGGAGGCGCCCAAGAATAGAAAATGGAAGAGTTCCAGCGTCTCTGTTAGGGGACAATGATTGTTGACCAGTATGGGGTCAAGTTCACGAAGCTTTCTCAATATGCTTCGAGGTTAATTGAGGATCTAGAAGAAAAAGCTCGAAGGTTAAGGAACGGCCTTCGTCTTGAACTGAAGCAACTATTGATACCGTTGGATCTGATAGAATATCGACCGCCGAGCCCATATGTTAGAGAGAAGTTTGAACGAGTATGCCACCTCATATGGATCGAGGTTTAGTTCGCACCGAAAAGGGATTCGACAAGGGAAGAGACCCATGTTTAGAGGAAGGTTTCAAGTTCCGCTTAATAGGAATGGTGGAATCGGAAAGTTAAGGCCGAGTCAGAATGGCTTATGTCGCCTCTATGGAAGACGACATTGTGTGAACCAGTGCCCTCAAAGAATTAGCGCTTGTTTTGAATGTGGCTAGCAGGGTCACTTAGTCAGAGATTATCCTAGAAGGCTAAGAGGATAACCGTAGTTTCCGCCGTCGCCACAGATGGGTCAGATCAGAGGATACGCACCGTAGAATGCATCGTAAAGTGGATAGATGAGACCCCCAGCTTAGGGAACAATTTATGCTATCACTGGAGGTTAGGCAGAGATATACCTAATGTGATCACAGGTACGATTTTGCTAAACAACCATGCTACTTATGCTTTATTTGACCCTGGAGCAACTCATTCCTTTATTGTTGAGCAATTTGTTAAGCTAATAGGATTAAGTCCTGAGTTGCTAGAGTTAGTGGTTAGCATATCTACATTGGGTTGTTCTGGTTAGCATTCTTTTAAAGGATAATGTCTTGTTTGCATTGGGTTATTTTGGTTGCAAGTTAGCGATTGGTGAGCGAGAGGGGAAAATAGACTTGTTAGTCTTAGCCATGTATAATTTTGATTTGATAATTGGCATGGATTGGCTCACCAAGCAATGAGCTAAGATGGACTATTATCATAAGGCGATTTAGTTTAATCCGTTAGAAGGTGGAAGTTTCGAGTTTGTCGGAAGTCGAGGAAGGCCCTCGATTACATTAATCTCGTCACTTGAAGCAACCCATTTGTTAAACGAGGGTTGTTAGAGTTACCTGGCAACTGTCGTGGATACGACAGTTAAGGAGCTGAAGATGGAAGACATCGTAGTGGTACAAGAGTTTCTAGACGTATTTCCAAAGGAATTGCCAGGTCTGTCATCAGAGAGAGAGAGATAGAGTTCGTAATTGAGTTAGCCCCCAGGATAGAGCCAATTTCTAAGGCTCCTTACTGTATGGCTTTATCTAAGTTGAGGGAACTGAAGATGAAGATGCATGAGTTGTTAGATAAGGGATTCATACGTCCCAGTGCATCACCTTGAGGAGCATTGGTTCTATTCATTAAGAAGAATGATGGTTCATTGCGCATGTGCATCGACAATCATCAACTCAATCAAGTGACAATCAAGAACAAGTATCTACTCTCGAGGATCGATGACTTATTTGATCAGTTACAAGGAGCGTCAATATTTTCAAAAATCGACTTGAGGACAGAATATCATCAGGTGAGGATCAGGAAGGAGAACATTCCAAAGTCAGCATTTCGTACTAGGTACGACCATTATGAGTTTACTATGATGTCGTTTGGGTTGACAAATGCTCCGGCTACCTTTATGGATTTGATGAACATGGTGTTCAAAGAATATCTAGATCAATTTGTGATCGTGTTTATTAATGATATTATGGTGTATTTGAGAAGTGAGGAAGAGCATGACAGTAATCTGAGATTGGTATTGCAGACTCTAAGGGTGCATCAGTTGTACGCCAAGTTCAGCAAGTGCGAGTTTTGGTTGACTCGTGTTGCTTTCCTAGGTCACATGATTTCAGGTGAAGGAATCTCTATAGACTTTTCCAAGATTGAAGCAGTGATCAATTGGTCGAGACCGACTATAGTGACAGAGATCAGAAGTTTTCTGGGTTTAGCAGGTTATTACAAAAGTTTTGTGGAAGGATTTTCAGCATTAGCATCGCCGTTGACTCTTGGAGAAAGAAGAGAAGTTCGTTTGGACAAACAAGTGCAAGTTTAGTTTTCAAGAGCTTAAACGAAAGCTAACTACCGCACCTGTGCTGACCATCCCATCTAGGCCTGGAGGATGCAAGATCTACAGTGATGCATCATTTAGAGGATTTGGTTGCGTGCTAATGCAACATGGCGGGGTTGTTGCATACGCTTCCCATTAGTTGAGGCCTCATGAACAGAACTACCCGACGCATGACTTGGAACTCGTAGCCATCATTTTTGTGTTGAAGATTTGGAGGCATTATTTGTGCAGAGAAAGATTCCAGATCTTCACTGATCACTAAAGTCTCAAGTACCTATTCACTCAGAATGAGTTGAATATGAGACATCGTCGATGAATGGAGCTTCTAAAGGATTATGACTGTGATATCCTATATCACCCTGGGAAGGCAAATAAGGTTGCTGACGCTTTGAGTCGAAAATCTTCAGTCGCTCATCTGTTGATTAAGGAGTGGAATTTAATCAAGAGAGCTCAAGATTCGTTGTTCAAGTTTAAGGTGGGCCACCTTTTGAATTTTATGGCTACTCTCAAAATTGTACCGAATGTGCAGATCAGAATCAAGTTACTTCAACCGACAGACCTAGATGTTCAGAAGATTTCGCAAGAGGATACTGATAAGAGAAAGGTTGACTTTCAGGTTTCTAAGGATGAAACACTAAGGTTCCGAGGATGATTGGTTGTACCTAATGATGTGGAGATTATAGAGAATATCTTATTAGAAATTCATCGTAGCAATTATAGCATTCATCTTGGTAGTACCGAGATGTATCAGAATCTACGTCAACACTATTGGTGGTCTGGTATGAAGGTGGACATCACCAAGCATGTCCCCAAGTGTTTGACGTGTCAGTAGGTTAAAGCTCAGCATTGCAAGTTGGGAGGACTTCTATAACCCCTCGAGATCCTAGAGTGGAAGTGGGAGCACATCACAATAGATTTTGTGGCCGGATTACCAAGGAGTCAGAGAGGTAACGATTCTATTTGGGTAGTGGTCGACGGGTTGACAAAGTCGGCTCACTTCATTGCGGTATGAAAGGACCTTAGTTTGGACAGTCATGCAGAGCTGTACGTGCGTTGGATTGTTCATCTATATGGAGTGCCGGTTACAATTACTTCAGACCAAGACCCGAGATTTACGACAGCTTTTTGGAAGAGCTTGTAGAGTGCTTTAGGTACGAAGCTGCAATACAGTACGGCATATCATCCTCAGACGGATGGCCAGTCTGAGAGGACCATTTAGACCATCGAGGACATACTGCAAGATTGCATGATAGATTTCAAGGGAAGTTGGGAATAACAACTTCATTTGGTTGAGTTTGCCTATAACAATAGTTATTAGTAGAGCATTCAGATGGCTCCTTTCGAAGTGTTGTGTGGTAGAGCGTGCAGAACGACAGTGTGTTGGGATGAAGTCGGGGAAAGAAAGATTACATGCCCAGACTTGGTTCAGCAGTCTATGGATGCAGTTGTAGTTATCAGAGGTAGACTAAAGACCGCTTAGAGCCAACATAAGAGTTACGCAGATAAGTGCCAGAGGTCATTGGAATTCCAAGTTGGTGATCACGTTATTCTGAAGGTGTCACCAATGAGGGGAACTTCGCGCTTTAGCAAGAAGGGAAAACTGAGTCTGAGGGTCGTAGGTCCATTTGAAATTCTTGAGAGAATTGGGATCTTAGCGTATCGTTTTGTATTGCCGCCGAGATTGGTGCAAGTGCACGACGTCTTTCACGTGTCGATATTGAGGAAGTATGAGCTTGACCCGATCCATGTGCTTAATTTTGAGGAATTGGACGTGGACGATCGAGTGTTGTACATAGAGAGCCCGGTTTAGATTGTGGATCGAAAGGAACAAATTCTACGTACAAAGACCATTCCGTTGGTCAAAGTGGTCTGGCAACACCACGATATTGAAGGAACAACCTGGGAGAGCGAAGAGTCGTTGAGACAATTGTACCCCCACATTTTGATTAAAGATTGTAACGGTTGAAATTTCGAGGACTAAATTTTTATAATAGAGGAAGAGTTGTGACATCCCAAAATTTTAATGATGTTTTCTATTAAATGAAATCGGGCTTTTCATCAATGCGCCTATAGTGTTATTCTTAGAGTCGATCACTTGTGAGATAACTAGACTATCTAGGGAAGTCATTAAGAGATTTTTATGCAATAAACTTGAGGATTCGACTAGGAATCGACTACTCGACCGTGCTCATATGTAGAGATCATTTCGGCACAATAAGATCGATTAAAAATCAGAGATAGGTTGGTTCGAATGAGATGTGTGGCTAAACATGGGTGATTCCACTAAATTACAAAATTCTCGTCGACTGGTCAATTTTTCTATTATTTTGGTACCTTGTGTTCGTATTTGAATTCTCAAGATTTTCATGACAACCGAGAGTCATCAATGTGTCGAACAAGTTCATTGTGGCTTGAAGAAAATCGACCACGGGTCATTTGCACTAAAATTTCTAAATGCTACGTAGTAACTTAGGTTACGTTAAAAACACGCCAGAGTGAAATTAACCGCGAATTTAAATTTGATTTTAGAAATTAAAAGTTTTGTCATGTCAAAGGTCATTTTAGAAATATCGACTTAGTCTTCGAAGATTTTTCTGCAAACTGAGACTTTTTTGGGAAAAAGTCGTCACAGGGTCATTTTTGTATAGAAAATGCCGATGACCGTTTTTGATCGTAAAATTGGGATGCAAGTTGGATCAATTGGCAAGGAAAAATACCAATCTGATCAAGGTCTTGATATTGAATTTTTATAAGCCAATTTGAATTGATTTGAAGAGAAATTGATTGGGAATTAAACCAAACTTTGCAAAATTCGTAGCCCCCCCCTTTGCCTATGACTTTTGGACCATTTCCCTAGCTTGTTGGGGAAGCTTGGAAGCTGAAAATTGTTGAGGAAGCTAGCTATGGAGGTGGGACCAGCTCTAATGGACAAATAGATGAGGGTGAAGCCATTGGTGCCCCCCCCCCCCAAGCAAGCCAGTCCCATCCTCTTTCCTTCCTCCCCCTTCTAGTCATGCGTCTCCTCCCTCCATGCGTGCGAACACCTCCAGCAGCCTAGAAGAATCTGAGCTGTAGCCTCTCGCTGTCATTATTGCTCGCTAGGCCGCCGAACCGCTCCTCGCAGCCGTATGCTTGCTTGCATGCCTTCGCGATCGCCCAGCCTACTCGCGTCTCTAGCAACTTCGTCCCAGCCTGCCGTGCATCCAAGAGGTCCTTCGACCAGCTCAGGCTGTTATCCAGCCACCTCCGAACATCGTGCAGCCCTACCTTAGCCCGCTTGAGCCACCGCAGCACCACCGTGCCATTTCCAGTTCAACCAGCCACTGTTTCCTCCTCTTATAGCCACCTAACAGAGATAAGACTTTGTGGGTCTCTGAGCTATTGTATAGCTCGTTTTGGAGGTGTTACCAACTCCGATTGGCAAGCTCGCTTTGAAGTTTCTTGTTCCTCGCCGCGTCCCCGTCGTTTCGATTTGAGCGGATAGATTAATAAGTGAGTTTAACTCACTAATCCCTGCTTAGTAGGTTAATGATGCTTAAGGGTTGTTTAGTTTAGACTAAGAATGGATTAGCAATTTAATTAATTGTCGTTGCATGTTAGGTGGTTAGAGTAGTGTAGTTAGAGCCTAAACAAGATTTAGTATTTAATTAAAGTGGTTCGAAAATTTTCTGAAACCGTCTCAGCTTCCAATTAGGCCTTACGGGCCTAAGTTTGCATTTTTGCTATTTATTGGCATTATTTAATTATTTTACATAATTAATTAATTAATTTCCGGAAATTAGGCCAGGATAGTCGGTGATTGGAATTTTATGTTGATTGCAATGTGGTGTGATCTGTTTATTTATTTGGTTGTTATTTAGTGCAAATTGGGTGTGATTGGTGATTGTGGGTATTTATCTCAGAAATTTGATAATTTTGGTAATTAATCGGAAATTATCGAGCGTAGATCTACAGTGCCAAAAATCTATTTTGGGACTGCTGAATTTAGTGGGACGTTCAAAAGTGAAAGTATTGTATTTTGGTTAAGGCCAACCGTGTACCTACACACGACTATTTTTATTAGGTATGATAAAAAAAAATATGAATTGAATATATGGTTGGGGTGGTTACTATATCAGCCTATGGGCGATATGTCAGCTTAGATTGCAAATAGTATACCTTATCAGCTTAGTTTGCAAGCTATATTATTATCACCTTAGAGTAAGCATTATTAGTATACTATATCAACCTATGGGCTCTAATATGTTAGCTTAGATTGCGAGCAGTATACCTTATCAGCTTAGTTTGCGAGTTATACTATCTATTTATCAGCTTAAAAGAAGTATTCCTGATTTGATCGGACATATTATATAGTATTGATTTGGTCGACTCGGGCGAGATCATGATGACATGTAATCAATTGAGTCAATTGATCGATAGTTTGATCGGATTGATTGAATTGATTGGTTGATGTGATTTGAGTATTTGAGATAGAATGACTTGTAGGAAGGGACTGAGGCAAAGGTAAGTCCTCCGACCTATGTTTGTGCTTAGGCAGCCCTTGGGACATATTTTCTTCCTTATCAAGTCTTAGAGGGTAGAACTTGTTGAGATGTTGTCTCACCTCGTTGTGGAATTAACATTTCAGGTCCTTAGATGGCAGCTTGTGATTTTTTTGGACGGCCTAAGAGGATTACAGAGCAAACATCTTATATTCCAATGTCTAAGAGCCCTAGGGGCTTGACTTATGAGTTGGTGAGGTTCACAGTTTGGGTCAATGCGGGTCTCACTCACAAGGTGCCCCATTAATACAAATCGTGGTATTGCCAGGCTCAATATCGCCGGAGAGAGGGTCTTATACTGGTGTCTGAGATTCCTCTATACGTTCTGGAGGTTGCTTTTGGGAAGGGTACTGCAGAGCTTCCTTAAGGCTCGGTTATAGACGCGGTGGACCTGGCTCTTGAAGTACGAGCATCCCCGGTGCAGTCTGCTGAAGGCTCCGGCTGGAGTGTGGAAGAAGGTGAAATCATGGATGATGGAGAGGATGACGAGGACTCGTAGTGTTATGAAACCCCCACCCTTGTTCTTAGACTTGTTTTTCTTAGACTGGCTTGTATTATATATAACATGACGAGTATGTTATGTATATATAAGTGTGATGTTGGTTTTTCAAAATATGGCTCTACTTTCTTATCCCGTTGTGTTGTTGTCTAGGGATTATTTATTTGCTTCTGCATGTGCATTAAAACAGAATGGGCCGGCAAAGCGTCCTGGGATGTCGCTTTTAATCGACCAATAAGAGATGGGCGTGCGCTTGGGGATCAAGGCGTGACAGTTGGACTAGGTTGAGATGCAAGGGAGCTGGTGATGTCTTCGTGGCAACTGCTGGCATGAAGATTAGCGGTCAACTGATCAGCTAAGGAAACCGATGAGCTGCCTTCGTGAGTGGAGGAGACACACGTCGAAGGAGCTGCTGCGGTTAGCGTTAGAGAACAAGACTTCGATGGGTTGATCGAGGGATGTGTGGCAGCTGGGATGGCTTCGGTTGGAGAGGCAAGCGATGGTGGTGGAGTAGAGAAACAAGACCGAGAAGGAGGGAAATAATAGCAAGTGTTGGCGGAAAGAGAGAGAGAGAGGAAGTGGACGGTTGGTGGAGCTGCTTTGATCGAAGGAGACAAGTGGAGGTGGAGCTGCAGCGTTGATGGGGCAATGATGCTGCAAAAATCGATGGAGTGTGGGTGTTGGTCTTTGCGGCAGCTACAGGGACGAGATGGAGCAGTGATTCGGTGCTTCGGCAGAACAAAAAAGTGAAAGGAAAGCAAGAGCAGCTGATTTCGATGAAGATGGAGTCCGTGCGAAGAAGAAAGGGAAACAGCTGGCCTTGGCGTGAGGAGGAAGCTGCCGAAGGGGTCGGAGTCAACAACATTTTCCCTTCAATTAATTGCTCGTTCCCCTAATACTTTCTTGAAATATAATTCCACAATTAATCAATTTTTTATACTAGAGTTGCAGCCCTCATCCATGGGCTCTGAATTTCACTAATAGAACTTCAATTTCTTTACCAAATTCCCTAATTTGATGTCCAATTTTTCTAAGGAGGGATCCCACACAATTTCTATAATTTCCCTTCACCGAGTAGCTCACTAAGGAGGCCAAAAATCCCTTCAGTTTGGCTAATCCGAATTTCCATTCTTTTCAGAATTGTATGAATTAATTTTTTCCATAAAAGATCCCGTAATCGCCGAAAATTGTTCGAAGGATGAGTCGACGTTCCTAAAATAAATTGTGATGTGACAAAACTTTCAATTTATGAAATTGGGTTCAAATTCGCGATTAATTTCAATCTGACGTGATTTTAGCATGACCTATCCTACTTAGTAGCTTTTAAGAATTTTTTTTAGTGCAATTGACCCTCGGTCAATTATTTTCGAAACACAATGTACATCTTTGACACTTTAGCGACTTTCGGTTGTCGTAAAACTCTCGAGATTTCAAATACAGACATAGGGTACAAAAATGACAAAAAAATTGGTTTAGTGCTATTTGATAGAAATTTTGCAATTAGGTGGAATCACTCACATACTAATCACATATCTCTATCGAATCGACCTATCTCCGATCTCTAATCGATTTTTGAATGTGCCGTAATGACCCTTGTAGATCATCACGGTAGAGCAGTCAATTCCTGGTCGAATTCTCAGGTCTATTGTATTTAGATTCCTTAACGGCTTCATCTTATAAGCTAGTTATCTCGTGAGTGGTCAACTCGAGAAAAAGAACTATCGGCATGTCGATGAAAAGCCCAACTTATTCAATTGAAAACATAACCTGAAATTCAAGATGTCACAAGTTATGCTGATAGACATTGGAGATCATTGGAGTTTAGTGTGGGAGACCCTGTGTTCTTGAAGGTAATGCCGATGAAATGCATGTTGAGATTTGGAAAGAGAGGGAAATTGAGCCTGAGATTGATTAGGACATTTGAGATTCTCGAAAGGATGGGGGATTTAGCAAATCATTTGGCTTTACCACCAAGCTATCTAATGTTCATGACATCATTCATGTGTCGATGTTAAGGAAGTATTAGCATGACCCTACTCATCTCTTGGGCTTCGACATATTTGAAGTAGATGAAAAAGTAAAGTATGTTGAGAGGCTACAAATTTTGGATTGAAGTGAACGAACTCTCAAAAAGAAGGTTATTCCTCTTGTTAAAGTATTGTGGCAATATTACGATATAGAAGAAGCAACATGGGAAAGTGAGCATGACATGAGGAGTTGTTACCCATAACTCTTTGAAGGAATGGGCAAGATTTTAAATTCCGAGGACGAAATTTTTAAGAAAGGAAGAGTTGTAATATCCCAAATTCCCACCTAACCCTATTAGTGAGCCACATAGCAATTTAATTTTTCAACAATCGAATTTAGTAAGCAAATTAGGGATGAAGGCATGTGACCTATGCCTTGTACGGTTTTTGTATGTGCCTAAGGCTGTACTTGAGGACAAAATTAGACTTCTAATGTATATATATGTGGCCGGCCCTATTCTTGAAATTTGCATGAAGTTAAAATATATTTTAGCATTAATTATGGCTTGCCACCCCTACTAACCAAAGACACTTCATGCAAAATTGATAGAAATTACAATATAGGCTAAATTTACCCTAATGATGAGATCTCTTCTGAAATTCATGCAAGAGGAGCGTAAAGAAAGATAACTCCCTCTTTAATTCCCTCTTCCTCTCTCTTGTTCGGTCCACCCTTCTCTCTCTCTCTCTCTCTCTCTCTCTCTCTCTCTCTCATTTTCTTCCATTTTCCTCCAAGGATTCAAGGTCTTCTTCAAGGAAAGAAGGTCTAGAGTTCAAGAGAAGCAAAGGCAAGGAGAAGTGGTTCTCTTATACTCTTCTTGATCCTTTTGAGGCTCGGTTATTGCTAGATTAGGAGCTATGTTGTGTTGCTTCTTGCTTGCAGGTCCTTATTAGCTTGAGTAGATATGAACTGATGGCTTAGTTAAGTTGTGACTTCGAGATTTTGAGGAAGCGAAGCATTGCATGTTGTTTTCGTGGCTTATATGGTCTTGCATGTGGGTTTTGTGTGTTCATTTGGTCCTTATGTATGAATTGATTGATCTTTGTTAGCTTGAGTAGATGAGCAGAATGTGAACTGGTGGCTTAGTTAAGCTGTGACTTCATGATTTTGAGGAAGCGAAGCATTGCATGTTGTTTTCGTGGCTTATATGGTCTTGCGTGTGGGTTTTGTGTGTTCATTTGGCCCTTATGTTTGAATTGATTGATTATCATTGAAGACGGATGATGCATGTGACTGAGGACTTCTGTTTTTGGTGTGCTTTTGAGCAATGAACTCATGGGGTGTAAGTTTTGCATCTGTTCGACTGTAGTTTGGATTTCCAGAACTGGAATCGCTGGACCTTATCTACTTATTAATTTTGTGGAGCTTGTTGTGGTTCGAATTTGATGATACTTTCTTCATGAAAGTTGTGCAAGACATCTTGCTTTTCAATATACTTTAATTTTAAGTTTTTCTGATGTGATATGGTTGGTACAAGAGCCTAGTTATTTACCATGTCTGATTTGCCTAGTGCAGTAGGAATAGTGACCCGATTGTCTTCTTGAGTTCTTTTTATAAATTTTCTTATTGATTTTGGACTTGCTTCATTCATAAAATTTGTATAGGACATCCTTATTTATAATATATTCAAATTTCAAAATTTTTTGACATGTTTTCAGCTGTGAGATGAATATATCTTGAAGATCGGTTACTTTATTCTATTGAACCAGATTCTTCTTTATTTTGTGTGAATTACTGCTCTTTATACAAAAATTTTTTGGACGTATTTCCCTTTAAAATTTTATTTAAAGTCTTTCCCACAACATATTAATTTTTTTTTTTAATTTTTCCAGTTCATTTGACAAAGTAATAGCATCGATTTCTAATTTTACTCAAAATTATTCTGTTTTGCCCTTTTTTGGGAATTCACGATTTTTTGTTCGGAGATGATTGAATCTTGGCTGGTGATCTCCTGGAGATAGCAATTACATTCATTAGGCTACCTCATGGTATAGTTTTGGCTTTAATTTAAATGCCATTTTTTTGTGAAATTGAGGTGATTGCATGAGCACCTATTTTGGAATTTAGGATTTGTACACGGCCTGGGTGTACTAATGCGGCATCAAATTGTTTTGCAATGGTATAGTATCTTCGTAGTGAAAAGTGTGCTAAATGGGATGCGATTTATAGCATGTGATCCGCATGTCATTGCATATGTGTATTATATGCCTATGGTGCTTGAGAAAGTTTTCTACTCTGTGATGTCCAAAGACTGCAAACCTTGGACGCCTGACAATGGCCAGCTTCGGATGTCAGAGGAGAATGCCTTGGCTAGCAAACCAAGATTCCCTAGGTTGTAATAGGGATGCCTACAGTTAGAAGGAACCATGGAAGTCTTAGCTAGCAAACCAAGAACCCGGTGATAGAAAGGATTGGATGCCAGAGGTTAGTGCCTTGGCTAGCAAATCAATATGCCTTTAGTGGTAGTGGGGGAATGCTTGCAACTAGCAAACCACTGAAGTTCAGATAGTAAACCGAAAGTGACTAGTATGGGCCAGCTAGCAAACATGATTGAATTGTGAGATGTGGGCGAACTAGAATAAAGTGGTGTGACTGAGAATGAAGTGTGTGATGTGTCAAATGCATACAATCATTATTCGCATGACAAGAGATATCGCATTGAATGTGTGACATTTGCTCATTCTCGTGTGTTGATTGTAATGATGCTAGAAATGTCCTTGAAATTAAGTATTGATTGGATCAATTGGTTTATGAGATAGATATTTATCTTGTTGGGCATTAGCTCACTCATGTTGTTTTTATAGATTGATAGCCATGTCTCCTATTCCCACTTCCCCCATTTCCCAATAGGGTTGTCCATAGCACTAGAGGGTGATATGCATGAGTTCATGGCTCCGGCTATTTTGAGTCTGTTTTTTGTGAGATACACGTCAGTTCTTAAGGTGGCCATAGGTGTGCTAGATAGTCTCATATCTTACCATTTCATCGCCATCTATATTCTAATAGATGCGAATCCCGAAGGACCAATTCCATACCTCGGTGACCACAACGGTGTCGATGGAGACAATAGGGAGGAGTAGAAGCTAGAGGTGGTGTAGCATGAAGGGGGAATGCTTTTTGTTTTGCATGGTTGTAACTTTTTGGCGTAGGATCATGTGATTGGGTGGTGTGGACGCACGGACTGTTGAGAAAAGGCAAGTGATCGAACAATAACATAGACAGAAGAAGAAAATATATTGGATACCAGATTTACATGGTTCGGTCGTAAAGACCTACGTCCATGGGGAGAGTAGCAGCGAATTTCACTATAGATCAAGCGATACAAAGAGATTATATACTCAAGTCACTCAAACACTCTTTTGATATTTCCCAAGCCCTAATTACACCTAACAATGCACACAGTATTTAGCCCAAAATTCCTCAAGAAATGATATCTCAATATCACGAAGGAATTACACGCAAATATTACCACAAGATTTAATCAGCTACAAACACTAAATCTTCTTGGATGTACTTCATGGACAAGAATGACAAAGAAAAATCCCTCACAAGCACTTGATGACGAGACGACGCTTCAAGAACAATTCTTCATGATCAACCCTCTTCCATCCATGTCCACAAGTCTCTCTCTCTCTCTCTCTCTCTCTCTCTCTCTCTCTCTCTCTCTCTATATATATATATATATATATCCCTTTATTCTTTTGCCAACTTATCATAGGATTCTGTTTACTATCTTAAACGATTTTATCCAAAACATATCTCTATATATTTTAAATAAAATCCAAATCCAAGTGAAAGTTGGACTTTCCTATTTCAGTAGCCAAACTCTCTAACGCAGATTCGAATTTTGGGAAGTTGATCTTCGGACCTTCTTTGTTTGATTTCGAACATCCGCAACATATCCAATTCGGAATATTTGTAATTTCACATTGAGCTCAAAATTGAGACATATTTTAACAATTTCCACCTTGGCTCAACATTTGAGCCAAGTTACAATTGATTCGGAAAAATTCAAACTCTGCTGCTACTCTTCCATAGCCCCCGATGGGCTTAACCGCCACAAATATTATCCAAGTCCAAGCCTCGCTTGAACTTTGCCATAATCGAGGACCTCATCAGAATACCAACTCCACATGCACTTTTAACTGCTCCGCAAGCATTTTCTGATGCAACCTCCTTAACCACAGATAAAGCAAAACTATTGTTGCATCTATATCTATCAGGAGATCGAATACGTACCTTGTTAATTTCAACAGTTACGGCAACCATTGGTTCTATAGGCTCCACCTCGCTACTAGCACCATTTGTGTCGATTACTTTGCTAGTACGCGTATACGCTACCTCATGAGTTTCTGGTCGCAACTCCAACTCAAGCTAAACGCCGTTCAGATTCGTATTAACACTGCCACAAACAATCTTAGCTAGAAGTACCGAAGACTCATCAATGGTAACTTTTCTGCTGTTAATAGGTGAATTTATATCTGGGCACCACAACCGATCGCCTCGCTCACCTTGTGCATAGCTATGAAATATGCACCTTGCCCTCCAATCGAACTTACCATCACTCACTCGAAAATAACACGGGCAACCAAACATTCTAAAAATAGAATAATCAGCAACGTTACTTGGCCACACTTCTTTAGGAGTCTACCAATTAATAGCAGTTGATGGGGATCTATTCACTAGGAAGCTTATCGTACTAAGCACATCAACTAGGATTCTCCTAGCAATACCAGCACTAGAGATCATTTTTCGGGCCGTCTCTAGTAATATTCTACTCATCACATTCTGTAAATTGTTGTGATTTACTGGCACTAGTGTGATGTTTCACTATGCCCTTTTTCATGCATAATTTATTTGCCAGCTCCGAGTAGAACTCCATGCTATTGTCAGTCTGCATATGCTTGATCGACTTACCAGTCCCCATCTCGATCAAAGCTCTCACCGGCGTGATCCTGACTCCAGCATCAAACTTGTGCATTGGCACAAACATCCAGGTCTTCCTCGAGTAGTCAAAAGACTCTTGAACATATGCATTCGATGTCTCCCCAACGAAATTTGTTACTGTCTCACCTTGAACTTTATATAGGCTTCCGTGCTTGATTCATTTCATTATCACCAGGGCACCTCAAACAACCTTCAAAACTCCACCTTCTGAAGATTACCCGCAACTAGCTAAATTTAGGGAACCCAAGGAAATTAAGTTCATTTTCAATTCTGGAATGTGTCTTACCCCAGTCAATGTCCTCACAATGCCATCATGCATCATGATTTTAACATCACCAACACCTACAACATCGAACTCAACGTTGTTCCCTAACTGGACTTTACCACTACTCGTGCACTGAAAAGTGATAAACCAATTTCTATTTGGTGTGACATGAAAAGAACAACCAAAATCCATAATCCATCAATCAAACGATGAATCATTAGTGATAGACAAGACATAATCGGTTTTATTTGCTATAGCTGCAACATTATCCACAGAATCAACTACATTTTCCTTACCATTCTCATCCTTCAGCTTAAGGCAATTCCTTTTAAGATGCCCCATCTTGCCACAGCTCTAACAGACAACATTAGCAGTCCTAGATTGACTACGTCTATTCATATTAGTACTATTCTTACCCACATGTGTTCTAGATTTTCCTCTATTCTCACTTACTAAAGCAGCAGATACAGGTTCACCAAATTCTCTTCTATGAATGTCCTCGCTCATAATCAAATCTCGAACCCCATCAAATGTCAAACTACTTTACCCAAAGGAATTACTAACGAGTAGTAATAGTAGTATTCCAACTATCGTGCAATGAGGATAAAACAGAATCAAAGCATGTATCTCATCTTCAAAATCAATCTCAACTGAACTTAATTGACTAACAATCACATTGAATTCATTGATATGATCTACAACTAACGCACCTTCGCTCATCTTCAAATTAAATATACATCGCATCAAATAGACCTTGTTGATCGCAGAGGGCTTCTCATACATATCCAATGGGGCATGCATCAAATCAGCAGTGGTCTTCTCTTTTAGAACGTTAAACGCGATGTTACAAGCCAATGTCAGCTGAATAACACCCATAGCTCGTCTATCTAGCAAATTCCAATCAAAAACTAAAATCCTTCATTAACTCTAGTTTCTCCCTAGATAGGGGCAAGTGCAGTTTCATTTGGTAAAGATAATCTTCAATCTGCATATTTCAAAAACTAAAATCCTTTCCATCAAATTTGTAAATTCTCACTTTTACTTCTTCTATCACCATCAATTTGCTTCAACTTAGCCAAACCTAGCTCTGATACCACTTGTTGAGAAAAGGTGAGCGATCGAACAATAATATAGACAAAAGAATAAAATATTTCGGACACTGGATTTACATGGTTCGGTCGTAAAGACCTACGTCAACGGGGAGAGCAGCAACGAATTTCACTATAGATCAAGCGATATAAGGAGATTGCACACTCAAGTCACTGAAGCACTCTTTCGGTGTTTCTCAAGCCCCAATTACATCCAACAACGCATGCAGTGTTTAGCCCTAAAATTCCTCAAAAAATAATATCTCAATCTCACGAAGGAATTTGTGGCATCCTAAAATTTCATAACAATCCCTAGATGTACTATGAGCCATGGCTTGGTGATGGAAGCACCATCAAGTTGTGTTGTAGCCATTTGATCCATGATTTGCAATAAGATTAAGGCCGAGCTTTTTGATGGATGATAAATTGATAGGAAAATTCTATTCTTGGCTATGTGTTTTATAGGTTGGAATTTATTAATTTATGTTGCAAGTTTTATGGCCAAGTGAATTAGTGTAATTAGGTATTTTATAAGTGGGATTTAGAATAGATTATTAAAGAAGGAGTGGGCCGAAATTTTTGCCCAAGACCAACCCGCAAGACCCCACCATTCGGCCATTTAGGCTTGGTTCGTGAAGCCCAAAGGAAAGGGGCTACTGTCGACCATGGCAAGAGAGGAATGGAGGGAGAGGTCCCTGGCCCAAAAGGGAGGCCCATCAGCTTGCATGCAAATCCCCAAGTGGCAAGAGAAGCTTGCCAAGTGTTGCCCCTTTGTAGCCAAGTGGAAGAGCCATACAAAATCAAATGATTGCAAATCATTAAGGGGGAAAGAAAAGAGGAGAGGAGAATTGAGAGAGAGGTTTTCAACCAAGAGGGAGAGAGAGAGAGTTTTTGTGCAAGAGAAGGAGAGGAAGAGAGGAAGAGATAAAGATGGAAAGGAAGAGGGAGGCCATTTGCTGCCATGCGTGCTGCCGAGTCGCTGCCGTCGAGCCGCCTTGCCCCGCCGTGCGCTTGCTGTGTTTTCACTTGGACTAGATGCAAGTAGAGTCCATTGATTTACCCTTTGCTTTCTGTGTTTGTGTGTGATGAATGGTGAATTTCGGATGTGGATGAGGTGAGAAATTTCGAAGTTATAGGAGTTGTGTTCTAGCCTAGTGTTCTGTTTCTGGAAAAACAGTCCGACCTTTGGTAATTTTGTGACTTGCATGCGATGTTCTAGTTGGAATCTGACTTCAAATTCTTGATTAAAGTTGTATAGGACTTATTAGAGAGTAACATATAAAAATTTGATAGGAAACGAACAAGTATAGGTCGGTGAAACCATTTTTCTTTGAAGAAGCTAGATCTGGAAACCGTTATTCTGACCTAGTGCGATTCTGTGAATTTTATAAAATTATCCAGTCCGAATTTGATTTTGTGTTCTTGATAAGAGTTGTATAAAACATATTTAGGAGTGACATAATAAAATTTTAGGATAACATAACAAGTAATGATAGGGGAAAACGATTTTATTGGAAGAGAATGAGTCTGGACAGTGAACCGAGAGTTAGGGAGAGTTATAAAAATTATAGCTTTTAATCCAGGAGGAATTTGACTTCGATTTATTCATCATAATTTTACCTCTAGATCTCAGCTATTACATATTAGAATATCAGAATTTTTGAAGTTCCTTTAAGGGTTTAAGAAAAATTATCTTCGAGCAAAAGCGATGCTGGAATTTCTTTTGCTGTGATGTGTAGACCTATGTGATTGATGTGGAGATTTATTGACATGGTGTTCTTCACAAAATATCTTCCTATGGATTTTTTTTACATCATGTTAAATTTTCAGAATTTATTGACTTCGTTTACTAATTTTCCAAGAATGTTTACTAAAGAGGTGCATTCTGTTTTACCCGAAAATTGGTTCTATTTTCAAAAACCAATGAATTTCTTTATGAAATGTGATATTGTGGGTGTTATGTGCACTGCATATATGGTGACATTGGGCATATTATATGACATCAAAAGCTTATTGAAATCTTTGATATTGTTGCATCAAATGCCATGTTGAAAATGAGAGAGATATATATATATATATATATATATATATATGTGATATGCATTGAGATGATGATAATCCCGTCGAGGTGTGAGCCGACGATGCCCTGGGAGTGTCGGGATGCCCGAAGGTTTGTGCTGGATGCCCGGTTGTGTCATGATACATGCCCGAAGGTTTGTGCCGGATGCCCGATTGTATCATGATACATGCCCGGAGGGTCCTTGGGAGTTTCGAGATGCCCAGTGGTATAGGGTATGTAATGCCCAGGAGGAATGCTTGGTGGTATGTCGGTACGTAATTCCGGAAGCCCTGGAGGTTTGTGCCGGGGGGATTCCATGTGATGGCAGTTGGGATGCGAGATGCCCGGAGGTTTGTGCCGGAGGCCCTCATGATGCCAAGTTGGGTGCGAGCGATAAATTAAGGGATGCAAACATTGGTCCCTGGAAAGAAAAACTGATGAGATCCTTATGAAAGATAAAAATTGAAATTGAATCATGTGCATGGGTGTATGCATGTGGCATGATGCATGATCTGCTTATGAAAGTAAATTGATGCTATTTGACATTGAGAATGTGATCATGAAGGCTTGAATGGATCTCATGGAGATGTATACATGATTGTATGGATAATATGAAATCATGAGTATGTATATGCATATGGCATGGAATGAACCTCATGGAAATACAAGTATGATTACATGATGGCATATGCATGATGGCATGGTGAGATATGCACGATTGCATGATGATGATATATGCACGACCGCATGGTGATATATGCTCGATAGCATGGATGATATGTGCTTTACTTATGATATCTTGATTGTCTTGCTTGTTGCATTGTGTAGTTTGATGGATCTTTACTGCTGAGTGGTTGCACTCACCCCTTTAGGGACTAACATTTCAGATTGAGCGATACCTCTAGCACCTGTCACGCGTGAGACATTTTATGGTTTACCGTCCGATGTAAAGGTTGAGTGCACGGAGCACCCTTGCGTTGGTGTTCATGGTTTGGTGTTCATCCGAGTCCATGTTTTGGTCATGTACGATGTGGGCTTGCCTGATGGCCCCGTAGTACAAGAGTTTCTATCTGTCCATGTTCGCCGAGATGGGAGGATGATGGGGATGCTGCCGCCGCCGCTGGCCGATGCACCGGGATGGGTGTGATAGGAGCGTGTGACTGGTGGAGGTTGACACTTTTTGGGATGGCCGACACTAGCTGATGGATTAGTGTACATGTCTGATGTATAGTCGGGTTTCTTTTTGGGTTTAGACAAGCTCACTTAAAGTTTTGGCTTTTTGTTGCACCAACTTGTGAAATCCATCTTAGTATGTAAATAAAAGTGTTTTGGCCCTAAAATGCATATATATATATGAAAGCTTGTAGTTGGTGTGCATTGCATCATATTGTTTAGTTTGTGTACGGGTTTGGGAGATGATAAGTATGCTTCCGTTATATGAACTGTGCTGGGACCGATCTAAAAGATGTAAACCCTCAGGTTGTATGGACCTGCTGCAATTGAAATGGTATTAGAGTGAAATATGTGAAAGCTAGTACGAGCACCTAAAGGGGGTGAATAGGCGTAAAAACAAATTTCCCAAGTGAAGTGTGCAACTTAAATTAGCAATAGATTATGAAAAGGAAATTAGACTCTTGTAAACAAATCGAGTTACGATCAAAGTAAAGGAGCGTAGGGAAGAGAATAAGATCACATGGTTTATAGTGGTTCGGCTTAATCCAAGCTTACGTCCACTCTTCCGCACCGACAGACCACCGGCTGTATTTCACTATGAAACAAAAGAGTTGTTATAGTAAAGCTCTTCCTTGATTCCATATTGTAGAGACTCTGCTACACTTCCTCAAGGTCTCACAACAATATAGACTCTCTTTTGAGTACAAGATTTCACTCAATCAATTTAATTGACTAAGAACAAGGAGCTTCAGACTTTGGAATTCTTCTATCGCACACACACTCGAACAATTGGAACGTTTTCCTTATATACTCCTTATATACTCCTTCATGTCATCATACCCGTTGGCACTTACCAAAGGAATTCTTCCAATCTACTGTTTGCACAGAATCAATTAGGAAGATTTCGAGCTATTTAAGGAACATGACGATAGCCTACTAATCATGCTCGCCCATACAATCAAGATCTAGGTTTCCATAAGTAAAACCTTCCAAGTATACTTCACCAATCAACGGATCCAAAATCCCTAAATCAATCTTAATTTGAATAATGGATTTCGACATGCTATAACCAGCCAAGAGATCTTCTTTAGTCGACATAATCAAATCCTTAACGAAATACTCCGTTTCGGATAAGCCTTCTTCGACGGTCTAAAAATTGTCAATGAGGATAGACTTTGGGTCTTGAGTCTGGTAGTCCAGAGGTTTTCAGACTTTGATGAAAGAGTCTGCAAGTCTTCAGACTAGACTAATGGAAACGTTTTGTCAACTTCAAAACACTCAAGGAAGTTTTCTCCAACAATCTCCCGCTTTTTTATGGTGACAAAACTTTCCTGCAGATTTGGATAACTTTACGCTGCAAAACATTACTCAAGAAAACATGGATATCTCAAAAAAGATAAATGGATTAGTAAAGATAACATTAAAATTTGCATCCACAGAAAGTAGGTTAGTTCTATAAATGAGCAAAGCCATGAGATATCAATAGTGCTTAAGATAAACAAACGTTTTAACAGTCAAATCCAAATCCAGTCCAAATCCAAACAGCCAAATACAAAAGTCAAGTCAATCAAACATAATCGTCACAAAAGTCAAGAGTTCAAAGTTCAAAGTCAAAATATGCACCACATCTCTCCCCCTTTTTGTCATCATGAAAAAGGTAGAGAAGAAAAGAGAATGGAATTAAGATTGCTTGAGAAATCTCCCATTGACTGGACAATCCCTTCCAGCTTTTTCAGATCCTCCTTAAGTTGCGCCACATCTTCACCCTTAGCATTTGCTTGAACTTGAAGAG
This sequence comes from Eucalyptus globulus, assembly GCA_014182545.1. Classification (NCBI taxonomy): domain Eukaryota; kingdom Viridiplantae; phylum Streptophyta; class Magnoliopsida; order Myrtales; family Myrtaceae; genus Eucalyptus; species Eucalyptus globulus. The sequence goes on from CM024721.1 coordinate 45,348,941, forward strand.
CAAGGGCATGGATTTGATCATGCAAAGAAACTGAAGAGGTTTGACCTGCATTTTGCAAGTTCTGTACTTCGCATCCCAGAGCATAAATTTGGCATCGCGTCTCCAAGAGAACATCAAGCACTTTGCGAAAGTCTGCTGAATTATCGCCCGAGTGCGGCTTCGCTCGATCAAATGGTGTATTGGCAGATGATGGCAAATTAGCATGATCACGCAGATTGGGCGATGAAACATCATGTCCCTCCTCAAGAAATTGAGAGGCATAGATGTCCTCTGGATCTGCTGGAGAATGACTTACTCCTTCACTGGTGGCAGGAAATGAGGACGTACCCCTTTTCTCAGGATCTCCCCCTGTTTCAATGCCTTCAGGTGGAGAAAAATATTCCTCATGCTCTGCTTCTACTTATTCTCCTCTGCCCTCTTCTTCTTCTTCCTCAATCCTTTCCTCCTCTACTTCTTTCTCCAATTCTTCTCTCTCTCTCCAGTCCTCTGTTCTGTCTCATCCTTGTCTTGTTCCTGTCTCTCCGTTGCTCTAGAATAGAACGACTTAAGTTCTTCAATGCCATCGCATAAATGGTGATAGCATCCTCATCTTCTTTATCTTCCAAGATGAGTGCTCTTCTTTTTGTCGATGGAGCAACCATGGGCTCCTTCCCTTTTCGCTTTGTAGCCGAAGAGATTGGATGAGTCTTGACAGGGGTTTTCACCTTGAATTGCTCCAAAGCCTTGTTGAGTTCCTTCAGACGCATTTTAGAGACCGTTCTCAGTCCCACCACCATTTGATCGCATGTTCGAACACAAAGAATCTGGGGAGGTTGAACGTTCAAATGTATGAATAACTTGGTCACAAGTGCTGAGTAAGGAAGTTGACCCTTGTCCTTCATCATCGTTCTGTACATGTGGAACATAATGGTGTGTGGAAGAGAGAACTTCTTGCCAGCGTTAATGGCATACATCAGCTTTGCCTTTGAGTTTGAAATATCGATCTTCGAAGTTGATTTTGGTCTGAGTCAGTTAATCACAATCTTGTGAAGCAAAATATTGGATGCATTCATCCTCGAATAGGAAATCTTTCCTTTTGTTGTTCTATCCTGAACAAGCTCTATCGTTGCACGAGCAATAGACACACTGATAGGTGGATATCTCCCTCTTTCAACCCCAATCACATCAGCCAATGTATTCATGTCAACCACATAGTCCTAATCTCGAACACTGAAAGAGAATCTATTCGAATCCAAGAAAATGAGATTCGAATATAAGTAAGCAGTAAGTTCAGCATGAGACTCTGTCATTTCAGAACAAAACTATTCGAGTTGAAGAAGATTGAATTTTTCTCTTAAATTGACATTCAGAGAGTCAAGAAAATCAAAATCCATACTTGTAGGGTTTATCACATCATGCTTTAGCAACTTAGAGTACAGTTGCTTGTGTTCCTCCGAGCGAAACAAATCTGTCATTTTGCTTCAAATTTTAGCCACAACACCCATTCTAGGTTTAAACTGATTATACATCCTATCATCGTCATTCCCATCAGGTTGACTCAGCCCTCCAACAGGTGGATCACTTGGGATATTTACCAATGCTTCTTCCGTCGACCCAGCAGGGGCAATTCTCAATTGTTCCATTGTGCGTAAAAAGAAAGTTTCATTTCTATACCCTTTGTCTTTCAGAAATTCATCAATATAGTTCAACGGAGTACCACTCCTCTTCAAAGCACGATAAAGCTTATAGGTAAAAGCGAGCTTATGAGTTCTTACGGGTTCTGCATCTTCGATGATTTCTTTCTCTTCTTGATGTGCAACACTCTGAGGTCTAGATAAAGGAGATGGATGCTGCTGAGAATGTTGTGGGCTCTGCTGCTGTCTAGGAGATTCTTCTTCCTCGGTGAGATCAAAGTGCGTAGGCCCCTCACACATTTGTTATGGTCCCCTGTTCGCGATCCTTGAAAGCTTTTTTTAAGACGACATCTTTCACAGTCTTTGAGAGATTCCAATCTTGTTTCCCAAGAAAGATGAAAACTTTTCGAGGATTCAACAAGAGAAAAAGACATAAGTTGAAGATCTGTGCTCTCTTAGGGTTTTTGTATGTAAAAAGAAGAAGAACTAGCAGTATATAAGGCAGTCAAAGCGAGGCATACGGAACGTCGTAAAAAGGAAATGTAAAAATGCTTTTTAAAAATAACTGCCTTTTCAAAAATTAGATAACTGTCATTTCAAAAATAACTTCTTTTTTGAAAAGGAAAGGTTGCAATAATCACGGAAATTGAAAATAACACCAATCAATTTCGCATGGATGAACGTACCTTTTTGGGATTTGATCCGAGAGATAATTCTCTAAAATAAAAGTAACTTACAGTCGTAAGTCTTGATTGTCTAAGTCTGAGTGTCTTTAGACTTTCAGTCCTAAGTCTGAACTTCCTCAGACTTTAAGATATTGAGTATGGAACGAATAGCTTCAAATTGATTTTTCTCCAAAGGCTTTGTAAATATATCCACTACTTAATTCTTTGAATCAATAAACTGAATCAAAAATTCTCCATTTTGAACATGATCTCTAATGAAATGATGTTGAATCTCTTATTGTTTTGCTCTTGAGTGAATAATCGGATTCTTGGTGAGATTGATTGCACTGGTGTTGTCACATTTGATCTTAGTACATGAATCTTCAATTCCAAAGTGTATTAGCTATTGTTTTATCCACAGAATTTGTGAACAACAACTTCCAAGAGCTACATATTATGCTTCTGCTGTAGAAAGAGCTATTGTACTTTGCTTCCTTGAAAACCAAGATACTATCTTGTTTCCAAGTAGTTGACAGGTGCCCAAGGTACTCTTTCAATCAACTCTGCATTCGGCTAGGTCTGCGTCTGAGTATCAAAGAAGAGTGAAGTCTCCCTCTTTAGTATACCAGAGACCCAAATTTGAAGTTGAGGCAGTATTTCTTACATCCAATGCTCTGAGTTCTGGTTGGTCCAAAGAGATCCATATGTAGGAACTGCAGTACACGATTAGTGGATACTTGATTTATTGGTTTGAATGAGTTTCTTACTTGTTTTCCCAACACACATTGTGTGCATAGATCAGACTTTTGATATGTCGGTTTGGGTAGTCCACGAACAAGCTTCTTTGCTGAGATTTTGGCTATTTGCTTCATGTTAATGTGCCCAAGTTTTATGTGCCATAAGTTTGCTTCCTCTTGAATTGAGATTAGACATTGGGTTTCATTTGGTTTTATATCCAAGAGGTAAATATTCCCATGTTTTCGCCCCGTGAAAGACTAAGAGGAATCTTTACTGGTTCCCGAACATATTATTTCTTGAAAGTTGATTTTGAAACCAGTGTCATATAGTTAACTGATGCTCAGCAAGTTGTAGTTGAGTCCTTCTACTAAGGAAATATTACTGATCGTGAGGCTTCCAATCTTTACAGTTCTGTATCCCTCAATTTTTCCTTTGCTGTTTCCTCCAAATGAAACTTTTCCACCATTAACTTGTACAAGCTTTATGAAGCAATTCGAATCTCCTGTCATATGTCTTGAGCATCCACTATCCAGGTACCATTTAACATTTTTCTTAATAGTGACCTGCATTTAGAAAATAGACTCAAGCTTTCATTGGTACCCATATTTTCTTGGGTCCATTGGTGTTAGTGTAATATACGGTCTTTGCCCATACCTTCTTAATAGGTTTCCAAACCATATGACATTCTTTCTCAAAATGATCTGAGCTATTGCACTTAGAACATTTAAGAGCACTGCGATCTACTGGTTTTACAAAAGCTTATTGGAAATGATTTTTGTAAGAATCTCCTGTAGGTCTTTGCTTAATTCTTTCCTTTACTTTAGGAAAATCAATTAGATGAATGGTTTCAGCGGTCATTCCTAAACATGATTTGTTGAAGTAAGATCTTTGTGCTGAAAGAATTTTTTCAAGTTTCTCAAATCCTATAGAAAATCTTTTAGAAATACTTGAGATATCATTTTTCAAGAATGCATTTTCTTTTGAAAGATTGTCTGCATTTTCTTTCAAAGTAGTAACACTTTTGTCTAAACTTTTGACTTTTTCTTTCCAAATATTTTCCTGTTGTTTCAGTGTAGAATTTTCTCTTTTGAGTTGGAAAATCCTTTTAAGAGAAGTTTTGAGACTAAGACATAATTCATCAAGTATCTAGAGACTTTAGTAGGGATTTTCAAATTACTTACCTCGATTTCACTATCTGAATCTGAGTCTGTCTCGGAGTCTGAATCTGAGCCTGATTGTGGCATGAGACAAATATTGGCATAATCATCATCACTTTCCTTACATTCTGTATCACTCGAAGTTTCTACTTTAAGTGCCTTTTGATATTTCTCAGCTTTTCCTTTCTTTTTCCTTAGAAGGGGACAGTTGGGTCTGATGTGTCTCTTTTTCTTACATTCAAAGCAAACTACATCTTTATTGGATTCATCATCCTCAACTAACTTAGTCTGTTGCTTTTGAAAACTTTGTTTCTTTGGATTGAATCTTCTCCCCTTTCTGTTTAGTTTTCTGAATCTTCTTATCATGAGAGCAAGTTCTTCATCATCCATATCGTCTTCAGAATCTGTGACATCATAATCATCATTAGATTTTAATGCAATGGATTTCTTACCTTTAGGATCTTCATCTTCATTGATTTTCTCCACTTCATAAGACTGAAGAGTCCCAACCAATTCGTCAACAGAGAGTGGCATGATTCTTTGTGTCTCCCTTATTGAGGTCTTTATGTGATTCCAGTCCTTGGATAGTCCACGCAATAGTTTGTTTACCTTCATGGGTCCATAAATTGGTTGGCCTTGATATTCAATAACCATTCACGATTTCTATAAAACGACTAAACATGTCAGTGATAGATTCTCCTGATTTCATTTTGAATGCTTCATATTAACCGAGCAGAATGTTGATTCTGGTTTCTTTCACTCGATCAGTTCCTTCATAGGTGATGTGTAATCTATCCCAGACTTCTTTAGTTGTTTTACAAGAAGATATTCTGTTATATTCAGTAGGAGATCATGCATAATATAGAGAATAAATTGCTTTTGCATCAAGAGCTTGTCTCTTGGTTATCTCTTCTTGAGTCATTTTACTAGACTCAACGGCTTCTTTTCCTCTTTCTGAGACTGGTGCAGCTTTAGGAATGATTCTTTTATCTACCACATCCCATTCCAGAGGATCCTTTGATCTTAAGAATGCCTTCATCTTGTTTTTCCATATGTTGTATTTCTTTCCATCAAAATAAGGCAGTCTGGTATTACTTTGCCCTTCAACCAGTCCTAGAGCCAACATACTTGCCATGGATCTTTAACTCTGAAGTAAAAAACTTCAACTTAAGTGAGTACACAAGCTCTGATACCAATTGTGAAAGCTAGTACGAGCACCTAGAGGGGGGTGAATAGGTGTAAAAAAAAATTTCCCAAGTGAAGTGTGCAACTTAAATTAACAATAGATTATGAAAAGGAAATTAGAATTTTGTAAACAAATCGAGTTATGATCAAAGTAAAGGAGCGTAGGAAAGAAAATAAGAACACGGGGTTTATAGTGGTTCGGCTTAATCCAAGCCTACGTCCACTCTTCCGCACTAACAGCCCACCGGCTGGATTTCACTATGAAACAAAAGAGTTGTTACAGTAAAGCTCTTCCTTGATTTCACAGTGTAGAGACTCTGCTACACTTCCTCAAGGTCTCACAACAATATAGACTCTCTTTTGAGTACAAGATTTTGCTCAATCAATTTAATTGACTAAGAATAAGGAGCTTCAGACTTTGGAATTCTTCTATCGCACACACACTCGAACAACTGGAACGTCTTCCTTATATACTCCTTCATGTCATCATACCTGTTGGCACTTACCAAATGAATTCTTCCAATCTACCCATTGGACATAATCAATTAGGAAGATTTCGAGCTATTTAAGGAACATGACGATAGCCCACCAATCCTGCTCGCCCATACAATCAGGATCTGGGTTTCCATAAGTAGAACCTTCCAAGTATTATTCACCAATCAACGGATCCAAAATGCCTGAATCAATCTTAATTTGAATAATGGATTCTGGCATGCTATATCCAGTCAAGAGATCTTCTTTAGTCGACAGAATCAAATCCCTAACGAAATACTCTGTTTCGAATAAGCCTTCTTCGACGGTCTAGAAACTGTCAATGAGAATAGACTTTGGGTCTTGAGTCTAGCAGTCTGGAGGTCTTCAGACTTTGATGAAAGAGTTTGCAAGTCTTCAGACTAGACTAATGGAAACGTTTTGTCAACTTCAAAACACTCAAGGAAGTTTTCTCCAACAAAATGTTATTAGGACAAGTGATAGGTGCGCGAGCTGTGGCGACCCTAGTGGATCGGGGGCCGTGGCGAGGGGTGCTATAGAATTACACGCAAATCTTACCACAATATTTAATCGGCTACAAACACTAAATCTTCTTGGATGTACTTCACAGACAAGAATGACAAAGAAAAATCCCTCACAAGCACTCGACAAAGAGACGACGCTTCAAGAACAATTCTTCATGACCAACCTTCTTCCATCCATGGCCACAAGTCTATATATATAAGTGAGACATTTATTCTTTTTCCAACTTCTCATAGGATTTTATTTCATATCTTAAACAATTTTATCCAAAACATATCTCTGTATATTTTAAATAAAATCCAAATCCAAGTGAAAGTTGGACTTTCCTATTTTAGTGGTCAAACTCTCCAACGCAGATTCAAATTTTGGGAAGTTGATCTTCGGATCTTCTTTGCTCAATTTTGAACGTCCGCAATATATCCAATTCGGAATATTCTTTATTTCACATTGAGCTCAAACTTGAGACATATTTTAACATGGGCAACTGTGAAGGTGTTCGCTAGGAAGTGACATTAGGGAGACGAGTACTTTTTTTTATTCCTCCTAGTTTAGGTCTTTCTTTTTGTTAGTTAGTCCATCACCTAATGTATATAAGTGTGATAAGAAAGAAAAGCATGATTCCCCTTTGCTGCTAATATTCCTAGATTCGTGTATGCATAATTCATGTCTGCTTGCATGATAATATAAAAGAGATTAAGACCTTTCTTAGAAGTGGCTACTAGGGCGCTACACTTAAATACTCATTTGAGTTCATTGGCGTTGAATGATGCAAGTGAAGGTAAAACGCTTTTGTTGATTTTTTCTCACCTTGTAATGTCAACTATACCTACAGTTTGCTCTAGTGTGGAGTGGCTCTTGATCGGGTTAAGTCGAAAGAAATTCTTCTAATATTTAGGCTTAAAAGGGTTAAGCAATGGTTTACTTGCATTTTTAGGATGGAGAAGTGAAACGTCTCTCATCATTTTAGTTTGTGTACCTTTTAAGAGAAAACTCTTTATCTTGTAGGCATGGAATTTTTTCCACTCATCGTATAAACATGGGATTGTGTGTAGAATCAAGTTTACCTTTCATCATCCAACATGTCTCATTTAGCATTTCCAATTAATGCAATATTCATTCGTTTAATTGGTCCATATCGACAAATTTTGAATGGAATTGGTGAATTAAACAAATAAAATCATCATACAAAATCTTCCTTGAAAAGATAGGAGCATTTTAAGAGCTTATTGACTTTAAAGATGAGAAAGCTTGCAAGTTCAAAGCAAGTAGATTATCATGCCTAAAAGTCTATCACGAAAATTTTGACGCGAAATTTGTCATCTCAAACACTTAATTATGCCAAAGAGTCAAACATGGGAAGTTGTACAAATATTTCTACAAAGAAGAAAGGTTAGATGAAATGCAGCAATGTCTTTGCAAAGACAAAGTGCCGAAATCAAGAATAGATGGACGTTCTTAGAAATTGATTTTCATAAATTAGCCCAATTTGAAGGCAAAGGACACGTGAATCAATGGTAGTTTGATCTTTGACTTGACAGATGCTTGGGTTTTGCTCTTACCCATGCACAAGAGAATGTGCATGAATAGATTACTATGCAATGTAAAAACAAATACAAATTGAGACTTGGGAAATGGAACACTCATTTCGGCTAGGATCAAGATGGCTAATCACAATCGGATCATTTGGTTGGCTGTTGCTATGAGATTCTGACATCCCTCTAAATTTGTCGTATGCAAGTAAAAAATAGCGTCATTCCATAATAAATTGAGTTATGTTGGGGAAAGAGATACACCATTTCTTCTTAAGTTGGATGCTTCTCTTTTTATTTTCGTTCTTTTGCATCTTTCTATCTGCGAAAATCTTATTTTCTTTTTGACTTATTTGAAAGGAGACCACAGTATCAAACATGAAGTCAAGAAGTTTTAAAATTAGGAAAGATCGCTCCCTTTCGCTCTTCGAGGTGGGCATGGCCCTTTCTCCATGATTCTCACCTTCTACCGCCACCAACAAAAATGAGTGATTGATTTAATTCGTCAATGAATTGATTATACTTGGAACAAATACTTATTTTATTTTTATTTTTTAAAGAAAGCATCGCTCTCATTAAGGTCACTCTTCCTTTTATCAATGTGAGATTTACCCTTACCTTAATTTCGTGTGCTTTTGTAAGTCAGGTTAAAGAAAAAAGAAAGGGACAGCTCATGCTGAAAACTAATCGAGCTTAAATTGGAATAAGCACCACATTTTCTTTAAAGACATGTTCGGTGATGATCTGATCCGCCTTGATGCAATGCTAGCTTATTTGTGTAATGCCTTAAACGCAATAGCATGTTTTTTAGGTTCGGGAGGAATCATATGAAACTGGAATAGATGCAACCTCTTTCACCTTGAAGGTGTTAGAGAAAACTCCTTAACTGTTTTGAAGCTAACAAAACATTTCCAAAGGTCTAGTCTAAAGACTTGCAGACTCAAGTGTTAGAGTCTGAAAATCTCAAGACTCTTTTGTTAAAGTCTGAAGACCGATTAGACTTTATTCTCAAAGTCTGATCTCACTGACATGTTTCAGACTGACGAAGAGAAGACTTCAGATGCGAGTTTAACTTCAAGGATTCAGTTCGTACGGTTTGAAGAAGATCTTACGGCTAGAGATAGCACCTAGTGATCAATTATTCTTATTGGAATCAATTTGGATAATTAGAACTTTTGAAAGGCGAAGTATTCTTGGAGGGTTCTACTTATGAAAATCTAGATCCTGATTGTATGGGCGAGCAGGATTGGTGGGCTATCATCACATTCCTTAAACGACTTGAGATCTCATTGATTGATTCAGTCCAACAGGTAGATTGGAAGAACTCTTTTGAAAAGTGCCAACGGTTATAGAGGCATGAAGGAGTATATAAGGAAGACGCTCAAGTTGTTCGAAGGTGTGTGTGAAAGAAAAATTCCAAAGTCTGAAGCTCTTAGTTCTTTGCTATTTCAATTGTTGAGGTTATCTTGTACTCAAAACAGAGATCAAATACTTATGAGATCTTGAGGAAGTGTAGTAGAATTTCTACACTGTGCGATCAATGACGTAAGACTATAAAATCTCTTTTGGTTCATAGTGAAATCCAGCCAGTGGGCTGTTAGTGTGGGAGAGTGGACGTAGGCTTGATCTAAGTCGCACCACTATAAACATTGTGTTTCTATTCTCTTTCCTTGAACTCCTTATCTTAATTTGTAGCTTTATATAATTGCTTATAGTCATTTACATTTTCAGTCTATTATCCTCTAAAGTCAAGTTAATTTGTTAAGTCTTGCGAATATTTCTTTTAACACCTATTCACCCCCCTCTAGATGTTCTTACTAGCCCTATCAGAAGGTGTATTCTCAATACTATGCCATTAATGTACACCTTGGAGGATCGTATATACAAGGTGGTTTTGCCCTACAATGCACTACCGATTATTTGGCTTTCCACGATCTTAGATGATCATCAAATCCGTGACCGGTGAAAATTGTTAATCTCACTACTTCATGATATCAGGATTCCTTCCATTGAATATGAAAATGATCAAATAACAAAAGGAACCTTCCTTAAGGTTATCTTTTATGTAGAAATCAGGACAATAGAGATTCGTTTGCCCCAGAATCTTTGTTACATTGCTTCTATTAAGAGATATGTGTAATAAAAGTCTTAAAATTTATCACAACAATGCAAGTGAGTCCTAAACATTGCAAAAGGTGCAATCAAAGTACTAAAAGTTATCCGATAGGTGCAGTTGAGTCCTAAATATTGCAAAGGGTGCAATCAAAGTCCTAAAACTTATGGGATTGGTGTAATCAAGTCATTTCGTTAACTCCGTCTAATTTGGTAAATGGAAAATGCTGACTTGGCTTTTAAAAATATTTTCTCTCTCTAACGTGTTGATGGCGTGGTTAAAACATGATACATAATACTAATGCTTTAGCATAATGCTAAGGCTTATGAGTCAATTGCATTTTCGTAATAATTTTTAGAATTTTTCGTGAACATATCTCTTCTTTTAACACACATCAAGGACGTAGGACCTTGATTCACTATTTCCTAGGGATTTTTTTTTTGGTCGTACACTATTTGATAAGGTTGCAGCAGATAAAAAATCATCATGGGAGGCTAATGATAATACGAAATGATATGACCGCCCAAGCGTACCCAATTGGGATAAATTGTGAGCCTCACTCATTGGTGAGATGCGTAAAGACCCCATGTAACTTTGAAAAAGATTATATAAATTAGTCTTCGTGAAAAAGCCTATTGCAATATGAAGGATCAATCCAATTCCAAAAAGTATGCTAGACTTGTTTTGAGTACATCCAGACACTATTTTCAAATTTTACCAAAACATGGATTTTACATCAAGTGGGATGCAATTTCAAGAGCTTTGCATGAAAAGGCCTAATGGATTTTTTCAAAAGAGAAGCAAATCATAGACAGGCCAAAAGCACTTTTAAAATTCATTGTGAAAAATAAGGATTATGCATTATAGGAAATTTTGGTAAATGACAAGTCGAGACCCAAGGCAATTTTAAAATGTGCCCGCACTCAGCGATTAGATCCAACGCATTTTAGAATACTTGTCACAATGGGCTTTGGAAAATGGGTCCACTTTTTTTTTTTTTTTTTTTTTTTTTTGGTCAGAGAAAATGGGTCCACTTGGGTAGTTTAAATGTTAAGAGCTAGAATGCATAAGCAAAAGAAAACAATTAAATCGTGTGAAATAAACATCATGAATGAATAGGTTAGTGGCAGCATAATAAGTCATAGACATGCGTTTGAACTGATGAGGTTTGACGTCTAAACTAAAAGGCTTAGCAAATGGAGCCAATAAGATGATCAAACTAGTCAGTCTTGCGTACTAAGGTGGGGTTCTCTTAACTCTGGCTTAATCAAAAGTTTATCCTATAGTCACATAGTTTCACAGACAAAGATAAAAACCTAGCGTCCTTTAAAGGTCATTAGAGATAGATAAATCAAAAATATCATGGATACGAGGACTTAGTTACCCTAGATTTACGCTAGATAAATCTAGCATCATTTTGGTACCTTTGTTTTTTCTTATTTTAAAAACATTTTGCATGTTTTCTTGTTTAATTTTAGTCCTAAACATCTAACATGTGATGGATGATGTAGTACGTAATCAATAATGTAACCCTCAATAAATCAAAGTAATAAATAAATTGCTAAAAATAGGACAAACGTCAATGCATTACGCTAATCATAAATTCACTATGATTGTGCCCCAATATCTGCAAGATGTTGACTAAAGAATGCATGCACAGTCTTAACATGATTTCTAAATGTAATCACAATCAATTATATTTGTATTTTTCTTCTTTTTCTAAAAAAATTAAACTATATGCAATGCGTGAGATGTAATTTTAATCTAAGTTATGCCTGTGTGATTCTTATTTAACTAATGGCATGCGACATGAACTTAAATGCAATCCACATGTGACCTAATTCAAATGACTGTCAAAGGAATTGAGAATTAATATACTATGACATGCAATGACATGAATATTTTGATATGGAATGTGGCATCCCAAAATTCATGGCGACTTCAGATACATTAAGGCCTATGAATAGGTGATGGAAATACTCTCAAGTTGTATTGTAGCCATTTAATCCATAATTTGCAATAAGATTTATGGCCGAGCTTTTAATGGATAATTATTTGATAGGAAAGAAAATTATATTCTTGGCTATGTGGTTTATAGGCTGGAATTTATTAATTTATGTTGCAAGCTTTATGGCCAAGTGAAAAAATTTAATTAGGTAATTATATAATGGGTAATTAGGTGATGATTAAAGGGAAAAATTAGAAGAGTGGGTAGAATTTTATTGGCCCAAGATCAGCCCCACCATTCGGCCCTTTTGGCCTGGCCCACGAAGCCCAAAGGAAAGGGCTGCCGTCCAACCGGCCCATGAAGCCCCATTGGGCCATCGACCAAGGAGGGTTTGGAGGGAGGAGCTGGCCCAAGAGAGGCCCATCCTCTTGCATGGCAAATCCACAAGTGGCTAAAGGGACTAAACAAGTGTCATCTTGCATGTAAACCAATGATTACATGCTAATCATGAGGGGGAAGAAAGAAAAAGGGGCGGATTGAGCAAGGGGGGGTGTCGCACGAAGAGAAAAGAGAAAAGAGAGAGAGAGTGACTGTCTGAGAGAAAGAGAGAAGAGAGAAAGGGAGAGAGTGAGCGAGCGAGAGAAGAAGGGGAAGAGGGAGGCCGATCGCTGCTGTTCGTCGCCGCCGTCGAGCCGCCGAGTCCCGCCTTGCCCCGCCGTCTTTGCTCGCTATTTTGTGCTCGGATTAGAGGCAAGTAGAGTCCTAAAACCTAGCCTTTCCTTGCTGTGATATGTATTGTAAGGGATGATAAACTTTGGTTGTGGCAGAAGTGAAGAAATTCGAAGCTCTAGGGAAAATGTGGTAGCCTTGCATTCTGTTTTCTAGAAAGACAGTCCAACCTTTGATGAATTCTTGAGCAGAATGCGATTTTTTTTAGTTGGAATCTCACTTCAATCTCTTGATAAAAGTTGTAGAGAACTTCTTGTAGAGTAACATATCAAAATTTCCGAAGAAATGAACACGTATAGACCGGTGAAACTAATTTTCTTTGAAGAAGTTAGATCTGGAAATCGTAATGCTGACCTAGTGTGATTCTGTGAATTTTATAAAATTCTCCCGTTGAAATTTGATCTCGTGTTCCCAATGAAAGTTGAATATGACATGTTAAGAAGTAACATACTAAAATTTTAGAGGAAATGGATGAGTTTAGGTTGGTGAAACAATCTTTATTCAAAACGGTTAGAACTGGAATTCGGTGCCGAGGGTTATAGAAGGTTATGGTTATTATAGATTTTAATATATCACAAATCTGGTTTCGATTCTGTATGAAAAATTTACTTCTGGATTTCTTCTATAACATATAAAAAGTTCAGAAATTTTGGAATTGATTTAGGATTTTTACTGAATTTGTGAATAAAATTGTGTATGGCAATATTCCAAAATTGTGTATGATGTTATTTTGATATGGTGTCCTTCACGTAATATTTTCCTCTAGATCTTGTATATAACATTTCAAATTTTTAGAATTTATTAAGGTTTTTTACTAAATTTTCAAGAATTATCACCAAAGGAGTGCAATCTGTTTTTATCCGAAATTGTTGTATTTTCAAAAATAAATGAAATTATTCCATGTGATATGATGTTTTAAGTGGTTTATTATGCTGCATATGTGGTGACATATGCCATGTTATATGACATCAAAAGCTTGGTGAGAACCTTGATATTGTTGCGTCAAATGCTATGTTGAAATTGAAATACATGTGTAAATATAAATTGAGATAATAACAAGACCGTCGAAGGTGTGAGCCGATGATGCCTTGGGAGTTTTGAGATGCCCAGAGTGTGTGTGCCAGATGTCCACGGGAGTTTCGAGATGCCCGGAGGTGTGTGCCGGAAGCCTCGGAGGTGTGTGCCGGGGGGATACCTCGTGATGCTAGTTGGGGTACGAGATGCCTGGAGTGTGTGTGCCGGATGCCCGAAGGTGTGTGTTGGAGGTTCCTCGTGATGCCAGGTTGGATGTGAGCAATAAATTTTGGGGATGCAAACACTGGTCCCTGGAATGAAAAATGATGTGATCTAATTGAAAGATAAAGATCGAGAATTGAATCATGCACATGGATGTATGCTTGATAGCATGGATGATATGAATCTTTGAGATATATGTTTGGCTGCTTGATGATACATGTATAAGTGCATGATGGTATATGCATGTTGCATGATGATATGCATGGCTACTCGATGATATAAGTACAAGTGTATGGTGATATATGCATGGCTATAAGGTGAGGTATGCTTGAATGCATGAATGATATGTGTTTTATTCTTGATATCTTGATTGTTCTGTTTGACGCATTGTGTAGTTTGGTGGATCTTTACTGCTGAGTGGTTGTACTCACCCCTTTTTGGGGATTAACATTTCATATTAGAAAGATGCCTTTGCTACCAATTGCACGCGGTACCTATTATGAATTGCCATATGATGCAGAGGTGGAGTGCACAGAGCATTCATGTGTTAGTTTGCCTGGTTTGGTGTATGTCCGAGTCCGTGTCTTAGTGATGTACGATGTGGGTCTTGCTGATGGCCCAGTTATCCAGGAGTTTTTGTCTGTTCATGTTCAGCGTTGTGGAGTGATGTTAGGGATGTTGCCGCCGCCGCCGCCCGATGCACCAAGTTAGATGTGATGGCACGTATAGCTGGTGGGAGCTGACACTTTTTGGGGATAGCTGACGCTTGTTGATGGAGGGGTATACATGTTGATGTAGGGTCGAGTTCTTTTTTGAGTTATAGCCAAGTTTAAAAATCTTGGCTATTTGCTGTATCGACCCAAAATATCCATCTTGAAAATATAAATAAAAGTGACCCGGCTTTGTCTTTTCATTTGGAGCGTAGGTGGTGTGCATTGCATTATTATTATTGAAGTGAGGATTGGTGAGATACGTTTATGCTTCCGCTGATGAACTGCGCTAGGACCTTTACAAAAAAAAAATGGAAAAGTATTCTATTGATCAACCCCTATGAACTATGGTTTCACTTTAAATATCTAAAAAAAAAAAAAAATTACTTTATTCGTATGTAGTAGGATGAGTGACAAGTACCTGTGGTGACCCTAACGGATCGGGGACCGTCGAGGGGTGCCACAGTGATTGGTATTAGAGCAATGGTTATAGTTGGAGTAATAAGGAGCCTCATTTGGAAATTGAGGAATACGATGACAATCCACACCATAGGATATTAATTGGAATAGTTGAGTAACTTTGAATAACGGGTGAAGGGTATTCACTCGTAGATCCCTAGTAGTTAGTATGAGTTGCTTTTGGGTGCTGGTAACATGTTTATGTTACTTATGTAGTTATAGTTGCTTTTAAATGGAGATAGTGAGTCTCAGATAATTCCTTAGGCAAATGCTTGGAAACTGCAGGAAAGTCATGGTGCGAGCTGGAAGTGCTCATCCATCGAGGGCTAAAGCCTCTGCTGAAAGGGCTGAACCCCAAATGGAAGATATGCTGCAGGCATTGGCCAATATTAGAAATCTAATGGAAAGGCAAGCACAGCAACAACCTGGAGTGGAACGTCGCCCTCAAGGATTGGTGGAGCGATTTTTGAAGATGAAGCCACCTAAGTTTAGTGAAATGAGAAGTCATTTGGAGGCAGAACATTGGATTGATGGGATAGAACAGATTTTCTGGTCGTTGGACTGCAGTGATGTTGATAAAATAGTTTTGACAGATTACCAGCTGGAAGGAAATGCAAAGTTTTAGTGGAGAGCTTCGAGGGATACGATCTTTCCACCAGGTACTGATGTGAACTGAGATGAGTTTGTTAGAGCTTTTAATAGGAAGCATTTCTCTGACTATGTTAAGGATAAGAAGATCATTGAATTTGTTTAGTTGGAACAAAGTGAGCTGACAATGGATCAGTATGAAGCAAAAAAAATTGAATTGTCTAGGTTTGCTCCCAGATTGATTGAGGATCGTGAGGAAAAAGCTAAGAGATTTTTGAAAGGTTTGAGGACTAATATTAGGAAACAACTGGTGCCTTTGAATATAAGGGATTATAACGAGATTTATGAAATGGCAAATTTAGTGGAACATGAGCTGGTGAGAGAGCGATCAGAATCTAAGAGACAGTGGAGCTTTAGTGATATCAGAAGGGGTAAGAGACCCTATCCTAGTCAAGGTCAGACGTGTGATGCGAAGAAAAAGAGCAATTTTGGAAATTTTGGAAGAGCTAGGGATGGCCTGAATATAGGGAAAGCACCTTATCAGCTTGATGTTTGTCGAAGGTGTGATGGGTGGCATGGCCTGGGACCTTGCAATGGACGGCTGAGATGTTATGATTGTGGACGAGTAGGTCACCTTAAGAGAGATTGCCCACAAGGAAGGTCGCAAATGAGTGTTGGCTCGGTGCGACAAGCACAATAGAGTGCTGTTAGACCAAACTTACCAATGAATCCTCAGAGGACACCAGAACAAGGAAGGGTGTATGCGGTCACCCAAGAGGAAACAGAAGCTTCCATAAATGTTATATTAGGTACGATTTTCAAAAGTGGCAAGAAGGCATATGCATTGTTTGACACGGGTGCTACGCACTCATTTATATATGAAAGATATAGGCAATTCAGTGAAATAGAAGTTACGCCTCTTGAGACGCCTCTTTGTGTTTCCACGCCTTTAAAGAATATGGTATTATCTACGATGATGTGTGCAAAATGTAAGATATTGATAGGAGGAAGGGATATGGAAATCGACCTAGTTGTAATGGCTATGTATGACTTTGATGTTATCATAGGAATGGACTGGCTCCATAAGCATAGGACTAAGGTGGATTGCTATAGGAAAGTGATCTAGTTCATGTTGCTTGATCAGTTTAGTTTCGAATTTTTCGGAGGTCAGACAAACCCCTCTATAGCCATTATCTCGATGGTAGAAGCTTGTGAACTACTTGACGAAGGATGTTAAGGATACCTAGTAGTGGTAAGAGACCTTACTAAGAAAAAGGCTGAAATCAGTGAGATTGAAGTAGTCAAGGAATTTCAGGATGTGTTTCCTATGGAGTTGCCTGGATTACCACCAGAACGGGAGATTGAGTTTGAAATTGAACTAATGCCTAGAATAGGACCGATATCGAAAGCCCCGTATAGGATGGCCTTAGTCGAGTTGAAGGAATTGAAGGTACAACTACAAGAGTTGCTTGATAAAGGGTTTATTAGGCCAAGTGCTTCACTTTGGGGTGCACCAGTTCTATTTGTGAAAAAGAAAGACAGGTCGATGCGTCTATGTATTGATTACAGACAGCTGAATCAAGTGACTATAAAGAATAAGTATCATTTACCTAAAATTGATGATCTATTCGACCAACTACAAGGAAGTTCGGTCTTTTCTAAGATTGACCTGAGATCAAGATACCATCAGTTAAGGATTAAGAAATAAGACATTCCTAAGATTGCATTTAGGACTCGTTATGGATATTATGAGTTTTTAGTTATGCCTTTTAGATTGACGAATGCACCGGCCGCATTCATGGATTTAATGAATAGGATATTTAAACCTTATCTGGATCAGTTTGTGATTGTTTCAATCGATGATATCCTAGTATATTATAGAGGACTTGTAGAGCACGAGCAACACTTGAGCATAGTTTTGCAAACTCTAAGAGATCATAAGTTGTATGCCATATTCAACAAGTGTGAATTTTGACTGGACTGAATAATATTTTTGGGACACGTGGTGTCAGGAGGAGATATTGCAGTGGACCCGGCAAAAGTTGAGATGGTAATAAATTGGCTGAAACCAACAACACCCACTGAAATATGGAGTTTCTTAGGATTGGTTGGTTATTATAGAAGATTTATTGAAGGGTTTTCACGATTGACAGGCCCCTTAACGAAATTAACGCAGAAGAATGTAAAGTTTGAATGGAGTGGAGAATGTGAAAGGAGCTTTTAGGAACTTAAAAGAAAATTGACCACGGCTCCAATCCTAACTATATCATCTGGGTCTGATGGTTTTACAGTATATAGTGATGCATCTCACAAAGGACCGGGATGTGTTTTGATGCAACATGGCAAGGTCATAGCCTCTGCATTGAGGCAATTGAAACCCCATGAACTGAATTACCCAACACATGATTTAGAATTGGCAGCTATAGTGTTTGCTTTGAAGATATGGAGACACTATTTGTATAGAGAAAAGTTTGAAATCTATATAGATCATAAGAGCCTGAAGTATTTGTTTTCGCAAAAAGAGTTGAACATGAGACAAAAGAGGTGGATGGAGTTATTGAAATATTATGACTGTGAGATACGATACCATCTAGGAAAGGCAAATAAGGTGGCGGATGCCCTTAGTCGAAAGTCGGCTATGGACATTGCTAGTCTAAGAATAACATAGTGGAATATGTTAAAGTCTATTGTGGATTCAGATTTCAAGTTGGAAATGGACCACCTTACTGGTATTCTTACTGCATTAAGGATTGAGCCTGAAATCATTCAGAAAGTTAATATTTTACAAAATCTGACCCGGAGATTTTGAAGATACGAGACGCTGTGTCTTTAGGAAAAAGACCAGAATTTCAAGTCTCTGAAGATGGAGTGGCAAGATGCCAAGGACGACTTTGTGTTCCCAACAATGAAGAAGTGAAGAGGGAAATTATGTTGGAAAGACATGAGTAATTATAGTATTCATTCGGGTAATACAAAGATGTACAGGAATTTGTGTGAGCAATTTTGGTGGAATGGGATGAAAGTAGATACTGCTAAACACGTTTCTCAATGTTTAACGTGCCAACAAGTGAAGGCGGAACATCACAAACCTGTAGGACTATTGAGACCGTTGACATACCAGAATGGAAATGGGAGCATGTAACGATGGACTTTGTGCAAAGATTGCCAAGGACATCAAATGGTCACGATTCAACTTGGGTGATAATGGATCGCTTGACTAAGTTTGCTCATTTCCTATATGTCCGCATGAACTATTCAATGAATAAACATGCTGAGATCTATGTAAGCCAGGTAATATGCTTACATGATATTCCTGTAACGATCACCTCTAATCGAGACTCTAGGTTTACTTCAAATTTTTGGCGAAGTCTCCAAAATGCCTTAGGGACAAAGCTTCAATTTAGTATTGCTTTTCATCCTCAAACAGATGGACAAACATAAAGAGTGATCCAGACTCTAGAAGATATGCTAAGAGCCTGTGTTATTGACTTTAGAGGAAATTGGAATGAAAATTTGCACCTGATAGAGTTTGCCTATAACAATAGTTTTAGAAAAGTATAGGCATGGCTCCATATGAAGCATTATATGGAAGAAGATGCAAAACCCCTGTCTATTAGAATGAAGTAGGTGAAGGAAAATTAATAGGACCCGAGCTAGTACAAGTTACTACAGAGGCAGTCGAGATAATCAGAAAAAGACTTAAGACAACCCATAACCGACAAAGAGACTATGTGGATAGGTGTAGAAGGCCTTTAGAGTTTAATGTGGGAGATAATGTAGTTCTTAAAGTATCCCCTATGAAAGGAATATCTCGATTTGGAATGAATGGTAAGTTAAGCCCTAGATTTGTTGGACCTTTTGAGATACTTGAAATAATAGGAGATGTAGCTTATTGTTTGGCGTTGCCTCCTAAATTGAGAAATTTACATGATGTGTTTCATGTGTCGATGCTGAGAAAGTACCGGCCGGATCCTAGTCACATACTCGATCATGAAGCCATCAAAGTGGACGAGAAAGTGAGATACTTCGAAGAGCCTATGTACAAGTGCTGGATCGAAAGGAGCAAATTCTTAGGACCAAGAAAATCTCGTTCGTAAAGATATTATGGCAACATCATGATGTGGAGGAAGCCACATGGGAAAGTGAGGAATTGATGAAGGAAAAGTACCCCTACTTGTTTAAAGAGGCATAAGTGATGTCTAATTTCGGGGACGAATTTCTCTAAGGAGGGGAGAATTGTGGCATCCCAAAATTCATGGCGACCTCAGATACACTAAGGCCTATGAATAGGTGATGGAAGTACCCTCAAGTTGTATTGTAGCCATTTAATCCATAATTTGCAATAGGATTTATGGCCAAGCTTTTAATGGATAATTATTTGATAAGAAAGAAAATTCTATTCTTGGCTATGTGGTTTATAGGCTGGAAATTATTAATTTATGTCGCAAGCTTTATGGCCATGTGAATAAGTGTAATTAGGTAATTATATGATGGATAATTAGCTGATGATTAAAGGGAACAATTAGAAGAGTGGGTTGAATTTTATTGGCCTAAGATCAGCCCCACTATTCGGCCCTTTTGGCCTGGCCCGAGAAGCCCAAAGGAAAGGGCTGCCGTCCGACCGGCCCATGAAGCCCCATTGGGCTGTCGACCAAGGAGGTTCGAAGGGAGGAGCTGACCCAAGAGAGGCCCATCCTCTTGCATGGCAAATCCACAAGTGGCTAAAGGGACTAAACAAGTGTCATCTTGCATGTAAACCAATGATTACATGCTAATCATGAGGGGGAAGAAAGAAGAAGGGGCGCATTGAGCAAGGGGGGTGTCGCACGAAGAGAAAGGAGAAAAGAGAGAGAGAGTGACCGTCCGAGAGAAAGAGAGAAGAGATAAAGGGAGAGAGCGAGCAAGCGAGACAAGAAGGGGAAGAGGGAGGCCGATCACTGCTGTTCGTTGCCGCTGTTGAGCCGCCGAGTCCCGCCTTGCCCCGCCGTCTTTGCTCGCTGTTTTGTGCTCGGATTAGAGGCAAGTAGAGTCCTAAAATCTACCCTTTGCTTGCTGTGATATGTATTGTAAGGGATGATAAACTTTGGTTGTGGCAGAAGTGAAGAAATTCGAAGCTCTAGGGAAAATGTGGTAGCCTTGCATTCTGTTTTCTAGAAAGAGAGTCCAACCTTTGATGAATTCTTGAGCAGAATGCGATTTTTTTTAGTTGGAATCTCACTTCAATCTCTTGATAAAAGTTGTAGAGAACTTCTTTTAGAGTAACATATCAAAATTTCCGAAGAAATGAACACGTATAGACCGGTGAAACTATTTCTCTTTGAAGAAGTTAGATCTGGAAATCGTAATGCTGACCTAGTGTGATTCTGTGAATTTTATAAAATTCTCCCGTTGAAATTTGATCTCGTGTTCCCAATGAAAGTTGAAGATGACATGTTAAGAAGTAACATACTAAAATTTTAGAGGAAATGGATGAGTTTAGGTTGGTGAAACAATCTTTATTCAAAACGGTTAGAACGGGAATTCGGTGCCGAGGGTTATAGACGGTTATGGTTATTATAGATTTCAATCTATCATGAATCTGGTTTTGAGTTCTTCATGAAAAATTTACTTCTAGATTTCTTCTATAAAATATAAAAATATAAAAAAAATTGAAATTGATTTCGGATTTTCACTGAATTTGTGAATAAAACTGTGTATGGCAATATTTCGAAATTATAAAGACTGTGATGTGTGGACTGTACCGAATTGTATGATGCTTTTTTGATATGGTATTCTTCACGGAATATTTTCCTCTAAATCTTGTATATAATATGTCAAATTTTTAGAATTGATTAAGGTTTTTTACTAATTTTTCAAGAATTATGACCAAAGGAGTGCAATCTGTTTTTATCCGAAATTGTTGTATTTTCAAAAATAAATGAAATTTTTCCATGTGATTTAATGTTTTGAGTGGTTGATTATGCTGCATATGTGGTGACATATGGCATATTATATGACATCAAAAGATGATTGAGAACCTTGATATTGTTGCATCAAATGCTATGTGGAAATTGAAATACATGTGTAAATATAAATTGAGATAATAACAAGACTGCCGAAGGTGTGAGCCGATGATGCCTTGGGATTTTCTAGATGCCCGGAGTGTGTGTGCTAGATGTCCTCGGGAGTTTCGAGATGCCCAGAGGTGTGTGTCGGGGGGATACCTCGTGATGCTAGTTGGGGTACAAGATGCCCGGAGTGTGTGTGCCAGATGCTCGTAGGTGTGTGCCGGAGATTCCTCGCGATGCCAGGTTGGATGCAAGCGATAAATTATGGGATGCAAACATTGATCCCTGGAATGAAAAATGATGTGATCTAATTGAAAGATAAAGATCGAGAATTGAATCATGCGCATGGATGTATGCTTGATAGCATAGATGATATGAATCTTTGTGATATATGTTTGACTGCCTAATGATACATGTACAAGTGCATGGTGGTATATGCACATTGCATGATGATATGCATGTCTGCTTGATGATATAAGTACAAGTGTATGGTGATTTATGCATGGCTATAAGGTGAGGTATCCTTGAATGCATGAATGATATGTGTTTTATTCTTAATACCTTGATTGGTCAGTTTGACGCATTGTGTAGTTTGGTGGATCTTTACTGCTGAGTGGTTGTACTCACCCCTTTTTGGGGATTAACATTTCAGATTAGAAAGATGTTTTTGCTACCAGTTGCATGCGGTACCTATTATGGATTGCCATCTGATGTCGAGGTGGAGTGCATAGAGTATTCCTGTGTTAGTTTGCCTGGTCTGGTGTATGTCCAAGTCCGTGTCTTAGTGATGTACAATGTGGGTCTTGTTGATGGCCCGATTATCCAGGAGTTTTTGTCTGTTCATGTCCAACGTGATGGAGTGATGCTAGGGATGCCGCCGCCGCCGCCCAATGCACCGAGTTGGGTGTGATGGCACGTATAGCTAGTGGGAGCTGACACTTTTTGGGGATAGCCGACGCTTGTTGATGGAGGGATGTACATGTTGATGTAGGGTCGAGTTCTCTTTTGAGTTATAGCCAAGTATAGTTAAAAATCTTGGTGTTTTGCTGTACTGACCCGAAATATCCATCTTCAAAATATAAATAAAAGTGACTCGGCTTTGTCTTTTCATTTGGAGCGTAGGTTGTGTGCATTGCATTATTGTTATTGAAGTGAGGATTGGTGAGATACGTTTATGCTTCCGCTGATGAACTGCACTGGGACCTTTACAAAAAAAAAATGGAAAAATATTCTATTGATCAACCCCTATGAACTATGGTTTCACTTTAAACAAAGATGGGAAATTACCTAAAATATGTGATTACCTAATTTTAGCTAGGAAATAATTTTTATTAAATGCAAATCAAAATTAGATAATTTCCTAATTACTATATGGTTATTAGATATCCTACTGTAAAATAGAAAAATAGATTGATGTAATGTGACATCCTGGATTTTTACTTCAGCTTTCAATTAAATTAATCGGGCTTTTCATCAACGCGCCTATAGTGTTATTCTCAGAGCTGATCACTCGTGAGATAATTAGACTATCTAGGGAAGTCATTAAGGGATTTTAATGCATTAGACTTGATGATTCAACTAGGAATCAACTACTCAACCATGCTCATCTGCAGAGATCATTACGACACAATTAAAAATCACTTAGAGATTAGAGATAGGTCGGTTTGACTGAAATGCGTGGCTAAACATGGGTGATTCCACTAAATTATAAAATTCTTGTCGACCAGCACGAGACTGATTTTTCTATCATTTTGGTACCCTCTAATCGTATTTGAATCCTCGAGATTTTCACGAAAATCGAAAGTCGCCAATGTGTCGAAGAGTTTCGTTGTGTCTTGAAAAAAATCGACTACGGGTCATTTGCACTAAAAATTTCTAAAGGTTACCCGGTAGCTTAGGTTACGCTAAAAACGCACCCGAGTGAAATTAACCGTGAATTTGAATCTGATTTCAGAAATTGAAAGTTCTATCATGTTAGAAATCATTTTAAGAACGTCGACTTAGTCTTTGAAGATTTTTCTGTAAACCAAGACTTTTTGGGAAAAAGTCAAGGTAGGGTCGTTTTTGTCTAGAAAATTCCAAGGACCATTTTTTATCGTGAAATTGGGATGCAAGTGGGTTCAATTGGCAAGGAAAAATGCCAATTTGATTGTTATTATGTTGGTTGATTTTTCCGGCGAAGCCGAATTGATTGATTCAAGTTCAAGCCAATTCCTTGCAAATTCGTGTGACCCCTTGCCTACAACCTTTGGACCACCTAAAGCCTTCTAGAAGGGGTATTCTTGGCCTAAAAAACTTGTGTGGACACTAGCTGGTGGTGGGGACCACCATTAGTAGACCAAAGAGATAAGGACAAACTGGTCAAGAGGACCAAATTGGTCCCACCAGCTGAACCAGTCCCATTCTCCTCCTTGCACCCATCGAAGACCCCTTCTCCTCCATTTCCAGCTACTTAAACTTCCCAAAGCAAACTAGAACGTTCGAGCCTGCAGCCTCGCCAGGTCGTCGAGTCGCCACCACACGTTGTCGCTATTGTCGTCCATTCGCCTAGCCCTGCGCGCGTCTCTGCCATTCCACACCATCGTCCCGTCTCCACCGTGTGCCCAGGAATCCCCTTGAGCCGTTTGCAATAGCCTTGTCGTCATTAGAGTCACCAGATCGCCCGCTTGTCACTGTGAAGCTTTCTACAGCCGCTGCTCATCTTCCTTGGCTGTTTCAACCTCAACTAGCCACCGAAGCAACTCTGATCACCACCAGTTCAGAACCGGACATCAGTGGGTCTTTAGACCACTATTTAGCCCATTTTGGCCCGTTTCCGAACCCCAAAAGGTGGTCCCCTTTTGGAGTTTCTCATCCCATGTAGCATTCCCGTCGATTTCATCTGAGTGGATCACTTAACAAGTGAATTTAACTCACTAATCCCTGCTTAGTAGCTTAATGATGCTTAAGGGTTATTTAGTTTAGAGTAAGTATAGATTAGGTGGATAATTAGATTAGATTAGCAATTTAATTAATTGTTATTGCCTGTTAGGTGATTAGAATAATGTAGTTAGAGCTTAGACAAGCTCCAGTATTTATTTAGAGTGGTTCGAAAATTTTCTGAGCCCATCTCAGCTTTTAATTAGGCTTTATGGGCCTAAGCTTGCATTTTCGCTATTTACCGGCATTTATTTATTATTGCCCGTAATTATTTAATTATTTAATTATTTTTAAAAATAAGATCGAGATAGCCGATGACTGGAATTTCATGCTGATTGTAGTGGTATGATCTATTTATTTATTTGACTATTATTTTGTGCACATTGAGGACAAATGGTGATTGTGTGTATTTATCCCAAAAATTGATAATTTTGGTAATTAATTAGAAAATTACTAGGCGTCGATCTATAGCGCCAAAAATCTATTTTGGAACTTTTGAAACTGGTGGAAAGTTCAAAAGTGAAAATGTTGTATTTTGGTCAAGGCCGACTGTGTACCCACACATAACTATTCTTATCGGGTACGATAAAAATTATGAATTGATTATTTGGTTAGGGTGGTATATTATATCAGCCTATGGGTTGATATATCAGCTTAGATAGAGAGTAGAATACCGGTATACTTTATCAACCTATGAGCTTTGATATGCCAGTTTAACAAGAGTAGTATACCCTATTAGCTTAGAGTGAGCAATATTATTTATCAACTTAGAGTGAGCAATGTTGGTATACTATATCAACCTACAAGCTTTGATATGTTAGCTTAGATGGAGAGCAATATACCTGATCGGTTTAGAATGAGCATTATTAGTATACTATATTCGCCTGCGGGCTTGATATGTCAACTTAGATAGTGAGCAATATACTATTTATCAACTTAGCGCAAACTATACTATATACTATCAGCTTAGGGAGAGCAGTCCTGACGTGATTGGACTTACTAGATAGTATTGATTTGGGCTGACTAGAGCAAGGTCATGATGACACGTAATCGATTGAGTCGATTGATCGATAGTTCAATTTGATTTGATTGGATAATATGATTTGTCAGTAATTGAATTAAATTGACTTCCAGGAAGGAATTGAGGCAAAGGTAAGCCCTCTATCTCATGTTTGTGCTTAGGCAGCCTTTGGGGCGTATTTTCTTCCTAGTCAAGTCTTAGGGGGTAGAACTCATTGAGACGTCGTCTCACCCCATTGTGGGATAACATTTTCAGGTCTCTTGATGGCGGTCGTGGAGGACTGGAAGCCCTAAACTCTGGGAAGGTGGAGATCAATCAATTGGTGAACGTATCTAAATAATGGGTCATAGGGCCGTTCCTTTTTTGTTGAGCCGATATTTTTGTAAATAGCCTGGTATTGTAAATAGACTTGTTTGTTTATAAAATGTTTGTTTTGGTTTGAAAATTTGTGGCCCTACTTTTCTATTACATATCGTTGTTGTTTGGAGATTATTTAATTGTTTCCGCATGTGCATTAAAATGATAAGGTTAGCGATGCATTTTGGGACGTTGCTATTAATTGACCATAGAGGGATAGGCACGAACTCAGAGGATCGGGGTGTGACATCTTAGTTTAAGTGGTATCAGAACATGGTATGTGATTGGAGTGATAAGGTGCGATGGTTCTTGGGATAGTTAGTAGGAAATGCCTTTAAGTTTATGCTGGTGCATATGTGTGATAGCTGCGTGATAGAATTGTTTGTTTGTGTAGATCGCTCGGCTTCTAATCCAGTTTCGATTTGGAAGACAGGTTTAGTATAAAACTGAGCCATGAGTGATCAGGAGCAGAGGACTCCTAGGAAGCGTACCATCAGGCCCATGACTTGGGGTAGAACGCCGATAAGGGCCAGTACGCAAGGAGGCCGAGGTAGAACACAGGCGAAAGCCAACACGAGTGGAGCAGAACCACCTCCTGTTGGTGTTGGGGTAACAGCCCCTGGTGATCCCAAAATGGAAGGATCATGCAAGCGCTTAGGGCTATGAGAGACTTAATAGGGCAGCAGGCCTAGAATCAAACCGTCGTCGTTGCAGTTGATGTTACTGTTGCTGCCACTACCACCACTAAGGTTGCAACCATTGCTACACCCACTGAAGTTCAGCCTGAAAATTTTATAGAGTAGAGAGAGAGGCTGATTCACAAATTGGTCGAACAGTTTCTGAAGCTAAACTCGCTGATGTTCATGGGTACTGGAGACCCCGAGGCCGCGTCTTTTTGGATTCAAGACCGAGAGAAGGCCTTTGCACTTCTAATGTGCACATAGGCAGAGAAGGTTATCCTTGCAGTTTACCAGCTGCAGGGTAATGCGAATACATGGTGGAGAGCCGCTAGAGATACAGTGTTTCTAGAAGGTGTGGCCTTAGTGTGGGACGCCTTCCTCAGAGCTTTCAATGAGAAGTATTTCTTGGGAAGCGCCCGAGAACAAAAGATGGAAGAGTTTCAGCGTCTTCGTCAAGGGATGATGACCATTGACAAATATGAGGTCAAGTTTGCGAAGCTATCTCAATACGCTCCAAGATTGATCAAGGATCCAAAGGAAAAAGCTCGAAGGTTTAGGAATGGCCTTCGGTTGGAACTGAAGCAACCGTTGATACCTTTGGATCTGAAGGAATATCGCGAGGTTTACAACCGAGCACAGATGCTAGAGAAGAGTCTGTTTGAGCAAGCTGCCTTGTCTGGAATAGGGTTTAATTTAAATCGAGATGGGAACTGACATAGGAAGAAGCCCATGACTGGAGGTAGATTATATGTCTCGCCCAACAGAAAGGGTGGAGTTGGCAAGGCAAGGCCAAGCCAGATTAATGTGTGTCGCCTTTGTGGAAGATGACATGGTGCGAACTAGTGCCCCCGAAGGACAGGCGCTTGTTTTGAATGTGGCCAGTCGGGTCACCTAGCTAGAAATTGCCCTAAGAAGCCAAGAGGACAACTGCAATTATTGCTGCCACCACAGATGGGTCAGATCAGAGGATACGCACCGCAGAACGCACCATAGGGTGGACCAATGAGACCCCCAACTCAGGGAACCATTTATGCTATCACCAAAGGTCAGACAGAGGATGTGCCTAATGTGATTATAGGTACGGTTTCGTTGAACAACCATGCTACTTATACTTTATTCGACCTTGGAGTGACTTATTCTTTTATTGCTAAGCAATATGTTAATTTGATAGGATTAAGTCCTGAGTTGCTAGAGTCAGTGGTTAGCATATCTGCACCGTTAAAGGATAAGGTGTTGTTTGCATTAGAGTGTTCCGATTGTGAGTTAGTGATTGGTGAGCAAGAGGGGAAGATAGATTTGTTAGTCCTAACCATGTATAACTTTGATTTGATAATTGGCATGGACTGGCTCACCAAGCAACGAGCTAAGATGGATTGCTATCGTAAAGTGATTCAGTTTGACCCATTAGACGGTGAAAGTTTCGAATTTGTTAGGAGTCGAGGAGAACCCTTGATGGGAATCGTTGTGGAAGGATCGTTCTAAGAAAGTCCAGATGGTGCGAATTGCAAACCTTGACCTCCAATCAAACCTGTGATTGGCAACCTCGGTTTGAATGTGACTTGTTGATGAACGCGTGTCAACTAACCAACGTTATAGACGCCACGAGCGAAAGAATTCACTATCTCGCTCGATAAGTCAAATCGACCGCCAAAGAGAATCTTGATAAGGTCAAGTTCTCAAAAGAGCAGTAGAAGAGAATCTCTCAACTTTTTCCTCAAAAATAAAATATCTATCCATCCCCCAAAGAAATTCAGTCAATATTATATATAGGCCTTCTAGCCACCACACAAACCCTAAAACCAACCCTAAAAAAAAAAAAACTATTGTGTCATATTCTAGAATATTCGTAAACAAGAAGAATATTCCTATTTGACTTGGTCAAATATTTGGTGACCAGATAATCAAATTGCACCAAGATTTTCAAGATTCTTCAAGATTTGATCCAAGGTCATCTCCATGCCAAAGATTACAAACCATAACACTAACAGCTTGCCTAAATTGCTTGGTCCGCGCTTGAGTGATCGAACCGGTAAGAATAGATAATGGGTCCTTAGCACCTCCTCCTCGATATGGCTCGATGTCCACATCATTCCCTCCCCCGTGCAAAGGAGGAGGTGCCATGATGTGGACATCGAGCCATATCGAGGAGGAGGTGCTAAGGACCTATTATCTATTCCTACTGGTTTGATCACTTGAGCGCGGGCCAAGCAATTCAGGCAAGCTGTTGGTGTCATGGTTTGTGATCTTTGGCATGGAGATGACCTTGGATCATCTTAAAGAATATTGGAAATCTTGGCGCAATTTGATTATCTGGTCACCAAATATTTGACCAAGTCAAATAGGAATATTCTTCTTGTTTACGAATATTCTAGAATAGAATATTCTAGAATATGACGCATTAGTTTTTTTTAGGGTTGGTTTTAGGGTTTGTGTGGCGGCTAGAAGGCCTATTATTAAAAAACTGAATTTCTTTGGGGGATGGATAGATATTTTATTTTTGAGGAAAAAGTTGAGAGATTCTCTTCTATTGTTCGTTTGAGGACTTGACCTAATCAAGATTCTCTTGTGTGGTCGATTCGACTTATCGAGCGAGATAGTGAATTCTTTTGCTTGTGGCGTCTATAACGTTGGTTGGTTGACACGCGTTCATCAACAGGTTATGTTCATACCGAGGTTGCCAATCACAGGTTTGATTGGAGGTCAAGGTTTGCAATTCACACCATTTGGGCCTTTGTAAAACGATCCTTCCACAACGATTCACATCAGTTTGGTATCAGAGCCAAGTTTGTACAAGGTCTATTTATCTTTAATTTTTTGTTTACATTAAGCAATTTGAAATTTATTGAGCTAGGATTTCAGTTCTAGTTGATTTAGCAATCTGATTGCTTTTGCTCTTCCATACGTAGTTGCTTACTGTTAGTTTTAATTATTTTTTCTAGCATCTTAAATTGTATTTGAGTTCATAAAAAAAAATCGTTAAAAAAAAAAAAGAGAGAAAGAAAACGCACGCAAAAAAAAAAAAAAAGAAGTGCGAAAGAGAAAAAAAGATTCGGCAAAAAAATTAGCTTAACAAAAAAAAAATCAAGAAGGCGACTCGTTTGTTAGTAGACCGAATTGAAACAAAATCAATAGTGATTTGCATTTCAATTGGAATTTCGAAAGTTGTACTTGTTGGTTTGAAATTGTTACTTGCTGAAACAAAATCAATAGTGATCTAATCTTGTTTGATTAGTTTGATTGATTGTCATGAGGGGGTTCAAAGACAGGTTTTGAGTCCAATAAAGAGCTTGTGAAAAGAGAATAGGGGAGGAAAAAGGCAAGAGTATGTAAGCTTAATTGAGGGTGGAAAAAGCCTAGACTTGAGTTAGACACGAGGGGAGTGACAAACACCTTGAGAGAAACACGTGAGGGAGCAATTGGTAAGGATTTTTGTGATTAACGTTTACTTGTAGGCCTAAAATATGTTGCACAAAGAAGCATCTTGATACGCATTATCGAGTAATGCTTCAGAGCCAGAGATAGAAGAGCTCAAGAGGCAAATCCAATTTCTTGAAGAAGGAAGGTTTAGACCTTTCGATCCACTAGCACCTGTTGTTAGAATTGGGTATTTGCCTCCACAACCATAGACGTCCATTTTTGCTGCCATTCCAGAAGATTCTTTCAGAAAAGAGCTAGTTATGGAAGAAATACAAAATCGCTTCAAGGCCCTGCAGAAGGACAAAAGAAAAGAAAAAATGCCACCTACAGAATCAAGTTCAATTGTTATAAGAGAAATGCCAGATCAGATGATGTTATCAAATCCATTGGAATCTTTTCTAAAGGATTTGGGTACTCAGGACCCTGACCCTGTTATCCAACAGCCTGATCCTGCCATTCTAGAAAAACAGATTCTGTTCCCAGCTGAACAAACTTTTCCTGACACTGAAACAGATTCAGTATCTCTATCCTCCTCTTCATCCTTCTCAATTCCCACAGTTGATTCTCTTCCTATTGCACCAGTAACTTCATCAATATTCATGGCTGATCCTTCAGATGATGAAATGGAATCAAACTATTATGACCCATAAAATGGTTAGACAAGCAATCCTGCTCGACATGTGTCAATAGCACCAAAACAATTCTTTACCATCGATGATATTCCTTATCATAAATGGCCAGAAAGACTTGAAGATTTTCATACTTGGTTGAATACTCCGTCCATCACCAACCATGATATAAATGATGTCCTTTACAAATTTATTACATGATTCATAGGAAGCCTCAAACTTTGGTGGCAATCAATTTCAAAACAAGACCAGATTCATTTTCTGATGTCACCTAATTTCGGCCATGCCATCACTCTCTTATATCATGTCTTTGTGGGAAAACCCACTGATCTCATATAAATCAAAAGAAGAGATGAGAATTTGGGATCTGCTTTTGTTTAAACTTGGTCATCTGAGGGAAAGATGCCATGTCTAATTCTACTAGGAAGTGATGGCCGATGAGATCAAACTCAAACTTTTTTATTCCATTTTTTACCACTAGTATTTCTTTGAAAGTGGAATGGTAATGCATTTCGGCTTGAGAAAACTATCCACTTTTGTGTGCACAAAGGTGTCTCTTACCATCAATTTCTTCAAAGAGGATGGCTGCCCAGTATTCATCACTGGCGTCAGTTTGAATAATTATTTTTCCTGTTGATGGTATTTGCAGTGGTGGGAGATTTTGCATAATCTCCTTAAGCTTAGCAACTGCTCTAGTCTGAGTTTTTCCCCAAGGTGGGAGATTCTTTTTCAGCATGGATTGCAAAGGAATCAAGAGCTTTGCAATATTTGGGACAAAATCCCTGAGATAATTAATTATCCCAAGAAATTGCTGAACTTGTTTTGTTGTGAAATTTTCTTCAGGAAACTTCAATAATTCTTGAGCAATGTGTGGCCCTGGATAATATGTACCTTTGTTAAGGTGCATACCAAGAAATTCGATTTATGTCCGGAGAATATTCATCTTTCTTTGGGAAAGCATGATGCCATGCTTCTTCACAATTTCTGCAAATTGCTCAAGGAGTTGACAGTGTGACTGCTCATCAGGACTGTAGAGCAGAATGTCATCTATGTATACAGTTGCACTTGACAAGATTGGTTGAAAAATACGACACATGACCTTTTGGAAAAGGGGATGAAGCGCTCATGGAAAGCATCTAGCAATTGAAGGCCGTAGTGGAGGAGCTTAGTGGCCGAACGATGAGGAATGACATGAGGGTTGATGGTGACCAAGAGCTACCCTGGGGAAGGCCACAACATCAGCAAGACACCTCTAGAACACGACATAGAAAGCAGCGGCATTATGATAATGATGAGGCTGACATGGAGGATGATCAATATGCTCGATTTGGAAGGTGGAATGGAGCTCGGGGGTTTAAACACCGAGAAGATAATGAACTTGGCAATATCAAGATGAAGATTTCTTCTTTCCAAGGGAAGAATGATCCCGATGCGTATCTAGAATGGGAGAAACGCGTGGGGATGGTATTTGATTGATAACAATACTCCGAGCTCAAAAAGGTAAAAATTGCAGCTGTTGAATTTACTGATTATGCTATAATTTGGTGGGATCAACTTGTGACTAGTAGGAGTTGCAATGGTGAAAGACCGATAGAGACGTGAGATGAGATGAAAGCAGTGATGAGGAGGCGTTTTGTACCTAGTCATTACCACCGAGATTTGTTTCAAAAGTTACAAAATCTCACACAAGGCAATAAGAACGTGGAAGAGTATCACAAGGAGATGGAGATTGCCATGATCCATGCTAATGTGGTGGAGGATCGTGAGGCCACAATGTCAAGATTTTTGAGTGGTTCGAGCTGAGACATAGCAAGGGTGGTGGAGTTGCAACACTATGTTGAATTGGAGGAATTGGTGGACAAAGCTATCAAAGTTGAGCGGCAATTGAAGTTGGATCGAAATCACAAGAGTGGAGGAGGTTCAAATCAGAATTGGAGATCCAATTGGAAAAGAGATGAGAAGCGAAATTGGAGAGGAAACAACACCAAAATCGAAACCTCAAAGGAGAAGGAGAGGGACGGTAAAGTTGGAACGAATCCGGCTTCAGGTAAAACCGAAAACCCTAACACTAGAACTCGTGAGATTAAATGTTTTAAGTGTTTGGGCAGGGGTCATATGGCGAATCAATGCCCTAACAGGAGGGTGATGATCATGACTGGACATGGTCTTATTGAGTCCGAAAGTGAAAGGGAAGAAGAGGATGATGAGATGCCACCATTGGAGGATTGTAGTGATGGAGAAATGGCTATAAAAAAAGACTTATTGGTGCTTAGGTGTTCTCTGAGCGTGCAAGTAAAGGAGGAGGAGCATCACCAACAAAGAAATAACTTGTTTCATACAAGATGCGTCGTGAATGGTAAGATTTGTAGTATGATAATTGGTGAAGGTAGTTGTGCGAATGTGGCAAGTTGTACTATGGTGGATAAGTTGGGTTTGAAAACGACAAAGCACCCTAGGCCTTACAGACTTCAATGGTTAAATGATAGTGGTGAGGTGAAAGTATTGAAGCAAGTTCGAATTCCATTTGAGATAGGGAGATACAAGGACAAGGTAAAGTGTGATGTTGTACCTATGCAAGTGTGTCATATCTTGCTTGGAAGACCATGTAATATGATCGAAAGGTACATCATGATGGGTATATTAATCATTATTCATTAGTGATGAATCAAAAGACCTATACCTTGGTACCAATGACACCTAGTGTGGTGTATCAAGATCAGTTAAAGTTACAACGAGAAGCCGAGAGAGAGAGAGAGAAAATGTGAGAAATCCAAGGGCTTGCGTGGTGTGTCTGAGACGCAAGGAAAAGGAGAGGCCGAGAGAAGAATTGTGGTAAAAACCGAGGGAAAAGAAGAGAGGAAAGAAAAGAGGCAAAATAATTTTTATGCAAAATCAAGTGAAGTGAGGAGAGCTTTAGTTCTAGATCGACCAATGTTTGTACTTGTGTACAAGGAGGTTTTGTTTTCTACTAACGATCTTGACCCAAGTTTGCCTAGTCCTATCGTGTCTTTATTGCAGGAATTTGAAGATGACTTTCTTGATGAACTTCTTGGAGGGATACCATCGATTCGAGGCATAGAATATCAAATTGACTTGATTCCTGGTGCTTCAATACCTAACCGAGCCGCATATCGAAGCAATCCTGAGGAGACAAAGGAACATCAGTGGCAAGTTAGCGAACTATTGGAACGGGGGTATGTGAGAGAGAGTCTTAACCCGTGTGCCGTCCCTGTTTTGTTGGTGCCAAAGAAGGATGGAACTTGGCGAATGTGTGTCGATTGCCGAGCAATCAACAACATTACGGTAAAGTATCGACATCCTATTCCTAGGTTAGATGACATGTTGGATGAGTTGCATGGTTCTTGCATTTTCACTAAGATCGATTTAAAAAGTGGCTATCATCAAATTAGGATGAAAGAAGGTGATGAATGGAAAACTGCATTTAAGACCAAGTATGGATTATATGAGTGGTTAGTCATACCATTTGGATTAACTAATGCACCGAGCACGTTTATGCGACTTATGAATCATGGTTTGCGTGCTTTTATTGGTCAATTTGTGGTTGTCTATTTCGATGACATCTTGATTTATAGCCGAAATCCTGATGACCATATTGAGCATGTGCGAGCTTTCTTGCAGGTTTTAAGGGCCGAGCGATTATACGCTAATCTAAAGAAGTGCTCTTTTGTTACCAACAAATTAGTATTTCTCAGATTTGTTGTTAGTGCTAATGGTATACAGGTTGATGAAGAAAATGTCAAAGTAATCCGTGAATGACCAACACCTAAGACTGTGGGAGAGGTGTGTAGTTTCATGGATTGGCGAGTTTTTATCGACGATTTGTAAGAAATTTCAGCACCATTGCCGCACCTTTAACTGAGGTTATTAAGAAGCACGTGGGTTTCACGTGGGGAGAAGAGCAAGAGAAATCATTTAATCTTTTAAAAGATAAGTTGACTAATGTTCCTTTGTTATCTTTACCGAATTTTAGTGCTACTTTTGGGATAGAGTGCGATGCTTCTGGTATAGGAATTGGAGCTGTGTTAATGCAATTAGGGGTATAGGAATTGGAGCTGTGTTAATGCAATTAGGGCGTCCTATAGCTTATTTTAGAGAGAAATTGAGTGGAGCAATATTGAGTTATCCTACCTACAATAAGGAGATGTATGCTTTAGTGCGAGCTTTGGAGACTTGGCAACATTATCTATGGCTGAATGAGTTTGTGATCCACACCGATCACGAGACCTTAAAATACTTGAAAGGGCAGTAAAAATTGAAGAAAAGACATGCGAAATGGATGGAGTTCATCGAGACTTTTCCATATGTGATCAAGTACAAGAAAGGTAAGGAGAATGTGGTAATCGATGCACTTTCTCGAAGGTATGCGATTCTAACTATTTTAGAAGCAAAGTGTCTAGGTTTTGAGCATATCAAGGGCTTATATACTGATGATGATGACTTTGGGAGAGTGTATGAAGCATGTGAACACGCTACATTTGATAAATTCTATAGGCATGAAGATTATCTTTTCCGTGAAAACAAACTATGTTTGCCTAAGTGTTCTTTGCGTGAATTGTTGGTGTGAGAAGCGCATAGTGGTGGTTTAATGGGGCATTTTGGTATTAATAAGACTTATGAAGTGCTACATGAACATTTTTATTGGCCACATATGAAGAGAGATGTCACACGTGT
Organism: Eucalyptus globulus; assembly: GCA_014182545.1. Taxonomy (NCBI): domain Eukaryota; kingdom Viridiplantae; phylum Streptophyta; class Magnoliopsida; order Myrtales; family Myrtaceae; genus Eucalyptus; species Eucalyptus globulus. Next base: position 45,384,387 of record CM024721.1, read on the forward strand.
ATGTGAGAGATGCATTACTTGTAAGCAATCGAAGTCTACAACTAAACCGCATAGCTTGTATACACCATTACCTATTTCAATGCATCCTTGGACTGATATTTCTATGGATTTTGTGTTAGGATTGCCTAGGTCTAAGAATGGTAGAGATTCTATTTATGTGGTTGTTGATCGGTTTTCAAAGATGGCTCATTTTATACCTTGTCATAAAACTGATGATGCATCTCATCTTGCTGATTTGTTCTTTAGGGAAGTTGTACATTTGCATGGCATGCCTAGATCGATTGTTTCATATCGAGATTCTAAATTTCTTAGCTACTTTTGGAGAACATTGTGGAAAAAATTAGGAACACGGTTGTTATTTTCTACTACTTGTCATCCACAGACCGATGGTCAAACCGAGGTAGTTAGTAGAACTTTAAAGGTATTGTTGCATGCTATTATTAAAAAGAACATAAAATCTTGGGAAGTTGTCTGCCACATGTTGAATTTGCATATAATAGGAGCATGCATTCTGCTACTAAATTTACACCATTTGAGTTGTCTATGGTTTTAATCCGTTAACTCTGTTAGATTTAACCCCTTTACCTGTTGATGAGCGTGTGGATTTAGATGGAGCAAAGAAAGCTGAATTTTTCAAGGCGTTAGATGAAAAGACGCGCGCAAATATTGAGCGTAAGACTGAGCAATATGCAAGGCAAGCCTACAAAGGGCGCAAGAAAGTGGTGTTTGAACCCGGCGATTGGGTTAGGGTTCATATGCGCAAAGAGAGATTTCCTGAGCAGCGACATTCTAAGTTATTAGCACAAGGGGATGGACCATTCATGGTTTTGGAAAGAGTTAACAATAATGCCTACAAGCTTGATCTTCAAGGTAAGTATGATGTTAGTGCCACATTTAATGTTTCTGACTTGACTCTTTTTTATGCCAGTGATGATTTGAGGGCAAGTCCTTTGCACGGGGGAGGGAATGATGTGGACATCAAGCCATATCAAGGAGGAGGTGCTAAGGACCCATTATCTATTCCTACCGGTTCGATCACTCGAGCGCAGGCCAAGCAATTTAGGCAAGTTGTTGGTGTCATGGTTCGTGATCTTTGGCGTGGAGATGACCTTGGATCAGATCTTGAAAAATCTTGGAAATCTTGGCTCAGTTTGATTATCTAGTCACCAAACATTTGACCAAGTCAAATAGGAATATTCTTCTTGTTTATGAATATTCTAGAATAGGAATATTCTAAAATATGACGCATTAGTTTTTTTTTTGGGTTGGTTTTAGGGTTTGTGTGATGGCTAGAAGGCCTATATAGAAGACTGACTGAATTTCTTTGGGGGATGGATAGATATTTTATTTTTGTGGAAAAAATTGAGAGATTCTCTTCTATTGTTCTTTTAAAGACTTGACCTAATCAAGATTCGCTTGTGGTGGTTGATTTGACTTATCGAGCGAGATAGCGAATTCTTTCGCTCATGGCGTCTATAACGTTGGTTGATTGACACACGTTCGTCAACAGGTCACGTTCATACCGAGGTTGCCAATCGCAGGTTTGATTGGAGGTCAAGGTTTGCAATTCGCACCATCTGGGCCTTCGTAGAACGATCCTTCCGCAACGATTCACATCAACCCTTGATCACCCTTGATGACCCATAACAAATATCTACTTTTAATTCATTTATGTATATTTGATATCCATGTCTATAGCTCATCAATTATAGGCCTCCAATAGGGAACGTTGGAAAGAGACATCCAAACACACTTCCCAGACCGAGGAATATATATTTTTTATTCTATCACAAGTTGACTTAACATAGAGTGTGGTTTTAATACAACCTACGCCCTTATACTAGGATGAACTTTGGAGGAATGACGGAGTGGAACACTCACACACATTCATAGACAACTATTGTTAAATCAAGTGGATTGGACCCAATTAATAAAAAAGAGGAAATCAACCATTACATTAAATTTATGTAATTTAGTCTTCTTGTAGCCCTCTCAAAGTGAAATCCTCAAGGGAGTTTGACAAATTACGAAGTGAGTGTCGGGGGTCTCCCTCGTGCATTCAGCTTGGGATTTTCCAAACTCTATCGATCACGACACTATAGGAATCACCGTTGACCTATTTTTTCAATTTTGTAAACTAGAGATTTGAGAACAGGACTTGATTACGCTAAAGTCTATCGACACCATTTCGGTTCCTTTTATCATCATTTCAACAATGTTGATCATAAGGTCTTATTTGTTTTTAATTCTTAAGCACTAATTGTTAGGGAAACCCCTCATGATGTTTTGAAGATGACAAAATAAATTAAAGACTACTAACATATTTGATAATTGAGTAAAAGACTATGCAGATGATAGAACATGTGAAGAATATTGTCAAAGATTATACATGAAAGAACCAGAAGTCTGGATGAATATATTCAGACTGTATCCAGACCTTAAAGCTAAATATGTTCAGACACAGAGTCTAAGGATGAATATGTTTAGACTTATGTCCATATTGAAAAATCTCTTTAGACAGAACATACTCAGATTTTACATATAGAACAAGACATAAATCTAGAACGTGACAAGGTTTGGAATGAGACACATTTCCATAATGTGATAAGTTCATAGCAAAACATGTTCAAAATGAGATAACTTGACAGAACGTAATACAAGCCGCAAACATAAAATGGCTAGTGATCTAGTTTGGATTCTACATCGAGACGGATTTGATTGACTCATTGATTGACAATTGGATCTTAAAGATAAGAACTTTCTAAATGAAGAAGTTCTACTTATGAAAACCAAGATTTTGTTTGTACAGACAATCGGAATCAACTGGGGATTTTATCTTTGTCACTCAACGGCTACCTAATCTTCTTGATATATATTTATCTAATGGGTAGATTGGAAAACGATCATCTAGATACTGTTCAATGGCTAGTTTGGAAATAGATGAGTATTTAAGGAGATCAAAGATTGAGGAGCAAGTAAGTGACAAAGCGTAAAATCTAGAATTCCAAAGTCTAAACAAACTTTGATCATTCATATGTCTTTTGTGAGCTTAAACGTTTGTGATCATGAGAGAAATACTAAAATAGTGACTTAGTGAGATAGTGTGATCTACCACTGAGTGTTTGTACTGAAAGTTATAATCTCATGTTGATCATATAATGAAAAATTCAGCCAGTAGGTTGTTAATGTGAAAGAGTGGACGTAGGCTTAAACTAAAGCGAGGCCACTATACATTTTGTGTGCAACCTTCTGTTCTCTTAACTCTTCTTATTTAAGTCTATTGCACACTTATATGTTATTTCAAAAATTTGTTCCATCGCATAACAGATTATGAATATCTACTAGAAGTCTAGCAGCTCGTTTATCAAACTCTAATCCTTATTTAAACTTTGCTTGCAACTTATTTTATTCAGTATTTATTTGTCAAGATTTCTCTTAAATTTCTATTCACCCCCTCTAGGTGTTCGTACTAGCTTCATCAATAGGTATCAGAGCCAAGTGTTCATTTTATTGAAGTGTTTTTACTTCTGAGCTAAAGATTTTCTATGGCTAGTATCTTGGCATCATGGCTTGTTGAAAGGAAAAACAACACCATGCCACCCTATATTGATGGAAAGGAATACAACCATTAGAAAAAAAAATGAAGGCATTCCTAAGATCTAAAGATCCCTTGCAATAGGATGTTGTGAAAAAGAGAATCAATTCCATTGTTGCGTCTACATCAAATAAGAATGGCAAAGACAAAGAAACTGAACTAGCTACTCCTATGCCTCATACGGAGATGTCCAAAAGAGAAGCTCTTGATGCAAAAGCCATTTATTCTTTATATTGTGTATTGTCTCCTACCAAGTATTAAAGACATTTTGGGTAAACTCCATGTCATCTATAAAGAAACAAATCTTGTAAAGTAAACAAAAGTAAACATTTTGCTTAGCCAATATGAATCCTTCAAGATGAAGCTTGGAGAATCTATTTGAGATATGTTTAGTCATTTTACATAAATTGTAAATTATTTAGCATATCAAGGACAACCAATTTTGGGTCCAATGAAGGTCATCAAACTTTTGTGAGGACTATCAAAGTATTGGAATCATATAAAGACCTCAATTCAAGAGGTGTAGAGAATTATGCCTCTCTCAGTCGATGAACTTACTGGCACCTTTCAATCCTACGAAGTGGACCAAATCAATGATGAAGATCCCGAATGTAAGAAGTTTATTGCTTTAAAAGCTCATTTTGATGATACATATTTAGAAGATGATATGGACGATGAAGAGTTGGCACACCTAATAAAGAAATTTCAAAAGTTGAACAAAAAGGAAAGAAGATCTAGTGGAAGAAGACAATACCGTTAGGGAAATCCCTTATGATGTTTTGAAGATGACAAAATAAATCAAAGGCTACTAACATGTTTAATGGTTGAGTAATAGACTATGCAGATGATAGAACGTGTAAATAATATTATCAAAGTGTATACTTGAAAAACCAAAAGATAGACTTTATGTGGAAGTTCAACTTATTCGACTGTGTCCAAACCTTAAGGTTAAATATGTTCAAAAGCAGAATATGTTCAGATTTACGTCAAGATTGTAAAGTCTATTTTAGATGGAAAATACTCAGACTCTACTTCAGACGGAAGACACTCAGACTCTACTTCCAACATAACACACTTAGACTTTACACACAGAACGAGACACAAGTCCACAACGTGACAAGGTCCAGAACGAGACAACTCGACAGAACGTAACATGAGCCCTAAACATATAACAGCTAGTGATTTGGTTTGGAATTCATATCAAGATAGATTTGATTAATTCAATCTAATTGATTGACAATTAGATCTTGAAGACAAGAACTTTCTAAACGAATAAGCTGTACTTATGGAAACCAAGATTCTGTTTGTATGGGAGATCAAAATGAATTTGAGATTCTATTTCTGTTACTCAATGGCTACTAAATATTCTTGATACAAATTTGTCCAATGGGTAAATTGGAAGATGATTCTCTAGATACTGTCCAACAGCTAGTTTGGAAATGGATGAGTATTTAAGTAGATAAAGGACCAATGAGCAAGTAAGAGACGGAGCGTAGAATTTATAAAGTCTTAGTGAATTTCTATCATACACTTATCTTTCGTGAGCTTAAACATTTGTGATCATGAGAGAAATACCAAAATAGTGACTTAGTGAGATAGTGTGATCTACCACTGAGTGTTTGCACTCAAAGTTGTAATCTCTTATTGATCACATAGTGGAATGAAGTTAGAAGGCTATTAGTGTGGGAGAGTGGACGTAGGCTTGATCTAAGCAAAACTACTATAAATTTAGTGTACAACATTTTATTTCGTTAACTATTTAAGTCTATTGCATACTTATAAGTTATTTCAGACATCTTTTTCATCGCATAACAAATTTTAAATATCTACCAAAATCCTGGTGGCTCATTTATTAGACTCTGATCCTTATTCAGACTTTGCTTGCAACTTATTTTATTCCACATTTATTTGTCAAGACTTTTTTTAAACATCTATTCACCCCCCTCTAGGTGGTAGTACAAGCTCTTTCAATTGGTATCAGAGCTGCAGTGCTTATCTTATTGAAGTGTTTTTACTTCTAAGCTAAAGATCTTTTATGGCTAGTATTTTAGCACCAAGGCTAGTTGAAGGGCAAAACAACACTAGACCACCCTATTTTGATGGAAAAGAATACAACGTTTGGAAAAACAAAATGAAGGCATTCATAAGATCCAGAGATCCCTTGCAATGATGTTGTTGAAAAGGGAATCAATCTCACTACTGCATCTACATTAAATAAGAATGACAAAGACAAAGAAACCAAACCCGTACTCTTATGCCTTGGACGGAAATATCCAAAAGTGAAGCTTTTGATGCAAAAGCCATTTAATCTTTATATTGCGCTTTATCTCCTACTGAGTGTAATATAATCTCTTCATGTGTAACGGCTAAAGAAGTCTGGGATAGACTTCATGTAAAAGAGACAAAAGTAAACTTCCTGCTTGGCCAATATGAATCCTTCAATATGAAGCTAGGAGAGTTGATTGGAGATATGTTCAGTCGTTTTATAGAAATTGCAAATGGTTTGGGTATCAAGGTTATCCAATTTATACTCCAATGAAGGTCAACAAACTTTTACAAAGTCTCTCAAAAGATTGGAACTATGTCAAGACCTCAATCCAAGAGACTCAAAGGATTATGCCACTCTCCGTTGGTGAATTGATTGGCACTCTTCAATTCTACAAAGGGGAATAAATCAACAACGAAGATCCCGAAGGTAAGAAGTCCATCATTTTAAAATCTAATGCTGATTCTGATGATATAGACTCATAATATGACAAGGATGATGAAGAACTTGCTTTTATGATCAAGAAATTCAAAAAGCTAAGTAGAAAATGAAGAAAAATCAGTGGAAGAAGACAATACAAGAAAAATGGGTAGAAAGAACCACAAAAGAAGATGAAGAGCAAGGAAATATATGTTTAATGGCACATTTAGACTTAGATTCAAATTCAGAATCAGAATTAGACTCTGACACAAACTCGAAATTTGACAAAGAAATCGAGGTAAGACATTCAGGAATTCCTACTAAAGTTCTTAAGTATATAAATGAGCTTTACTTAAATCTCAAATCTTCTCTTTAAAAGATCTCGGAACTAAAAATGGATAATTCATGGCTTAGGCAACAGGATCTTTCTTGAAAAGAAAAGTTTGAAATTTTGCAAAAAAATTTCCTACAAACAAAAGAAAGTCAAGATTTACTTGTTAAAGAAAATGATTCTTTAAAGAAGGAATTTTCCAATATTTTGACAAAATTTTCAAATGGTTCAAAAACATTAGAGCATATCCTTTAAATACAAGTTCCTAACTATAACAAGTCAGGACTTGGTCTCAATAAAGAAAGTGATTCTCTAATAGATTTTCCTAAAGTCAAGGAGAGACTTATACAAATACCTCCTAGACTTGAGTACAAAAAGCATTTTCAAATGATTGACAAGATAGATTTGATTGATTCACTCTAATTGATTGACAATTGGATCTTGAAGACAAGAACTTTCTAAACAAAAAAGCTCTACTTATGAAAACCAAGATTCTGTTTGTATGGGCGATCATAGTGAATTTGGGATTCTACTTCTATTATTCAATGGCTACTAAATCTTCTTAATACATATTTGTCTAATGGGTAGATTGGAAGACGATTCTCTAGATAGTATACAATGGCTAGTTTGGAAGTGGAAGCGTATTTAAGGAGATCAAGGACCGATAAGCAAGTAAGAGACGGAGCATAGAAGTTATAATTCCAAAGTCTAAGCGAACTTCGATCATACACTTATCTTTCGTGAGCTTAAACATTTGTGATTGTGAGAGAAATACCAAAATAATGACTTAGTGAGATAGTGTGATCTACCACTGAGTGTTTGCACTCAAAGTTGTAAGCTCTTATTGATCACATAGTGGAATCCAGCTAGAAGACAGTTAGCATGGGAGAGTGGACATAGGCTTGATCTAAGCCGAACCACTATAAATTTTCTATGTAACATTCTATTTTCTTAACTCTTCATATTTAAGTCTGTTGCATACTTACAGATCATTTTAGAAGTTTGTTCCATCACATAACAAATTCTGAACATCTACCAGAAGTCTGGTGGCTTGTTTGTCAGACTTTTATCTTTATTTAGACTTTGCTCACAACTTATGTTATTCCACATTTACTGTTAAGACTTGTTTTAAACACCTATTCACCCTCCCCCCTCTAGGGGCTAATACTAGCTCTCTCAAATACAAGTAGAATGAGCAGAAAAGTATAATTAAAGAAGATGATGAGCAAGGCAATATATGCTTAATGGCACATTCAAACTCAAGCTGAAATTCAAAATCAGAATCAGACACAGAACTTAAGGTAAATTACCCCGAAATCCCTTTGAAGATATCTAAATATATTGATGAGCTAGAAAGGGAAAAATTTCGGCGAAGATAACAAGATATTTTTCAGAAAGAGAAGTTTGAAAATTTGCAAAATGATTTTATGCAAACAAAAGAAAGTCGAAATTTACTTGCCAAAGAAAATAATTCTTTAAAGAAAGAATTTTCAAATATCTCAAGGGTTCAAAAACATTTGAACATATTATTTCCATACAAATACCTTATTATAACAAGTTGGGACTTGGTTTCAATAAGGAAAGTGATTCTCTAATAGACTTTCATAAAGTCAATGAGAGACTTAGACATAGACTTCCTAGACTTGCGTTTAAGAAGCATTTTCAAATGATCTTACAAAACCTGTTGGTTGAAATGCCTTCAAGTGTTCAAATTGTGGAGACTCAAAATACTTTGAGAAAGAATGTCATAAAGTCTAGAGACCTATTAAGAAATATTGGGTAAAAACAATATACTCTACTAACTCTCATTGACCCAAGAAAATTTAGGTGCCAAAGAAAAGATGAGTTGTTTTTGCAAGAAATGAAGGAAAAGAAGAAAGAGAATTTGGTAAGGAAGGAAGCCCTACAAAGGATAAATGATTGCAAATTTACGCAAATCATGCGCAATCGAAAAAGTATCTCGTGCGAAGAATGGCAATGATCATTTTTAAATTAATGAAGATAAAGGAATGATGTTTTGTTCAATGTGCAAGTATTATCATGATGATAGGGGGAGAAAGTGAATCAAAAAGAAAGGGAAAGAATCATGATCACCTAAAAAATGCAACAAATTGAGGGGAGCATTGATCAAATATGGAAAAATCTTGTTGAATTGATCATGATCTTGATTATTATGGAAGGAAGGACAAAGGTAAATGTGTTAAAACTTGTCAAGTTCTACAAAATCCAATTAGTGCATCTTTTATTACCTTTTGTCATTAAAAAATCTCTTAATTACATTATTATGACAAAAATAGTAAGTGAATTTTATAATGCATCCGTGATTTTTATTAGATATTTGCTAATATATATGATGAACATGAGATATATGACATATCTTTAATGTTCGACTTACTTTGTAGAAACTAATTTATTGGAAATTGTATTTCATGTAAGATATATTTGTTATTACTTTATATTCTCTACGTGACACAATTTCCATTGTTATCGCTATTTGATTATGATAAAAAGGGGGAGAGAATATATAATTGCATATGTATTGACATTACTTATTGAGCTGCGATTATATTTCCACATATAATTATGCTCAATCTATTTGCTATCTTATGCTATCATTTGATTTAAATTACATTATTTGAATATCTCATATTTAAAGACTATTTATGTGATTAAGATTGCTCTGATATATTAATATCTTTAAAAATGTGTTTACTCATCTACTTATTTAGAGATTGTTTTGTCACCATAAAAAATGGGGAGATTGTCGGAAACCCTTTATGATGTCTTGAAGATGACAAAATAAATTAATGGCTACTAATGTCTTTGATAATTGAGTAACAGACTATGCAGATAATAGAACATGTGAAGGATATTGTTAAAGATTATACATGAAAGAGTAAGAAAACTAGATTAATATATTTAAACTGTGTCCAGACCTTAAAACTAATTATATACAAAAGAAAACTTTAAGGAAGAATATGTTTAAACTTAAATCCAGATTGAAAAGTCTCTTTAAATGGAACACACTCAGACTTTACATATAGAACGAGACATGTCCAGAACGAGAGCAGCCAGCAACTGTTTGACCAAGCCATTTGCTCGTCCGAGCTACTGCCACTGTCCAGCGCCACCGCGAGCCCTGCTCGCAAGCCGTAAGTCGTCCAGCCCTTCTAACTACCGTTCCATTTCTGCCGTGACCCCAGGCCATCCCCTGAACCGTTCGAACCGCCCTCACCGTTGCTCGAGTCGCCTAGATGTCCATCGAGCCGCCGGAAGCCTGTAGCAGCCTTGTCTGCCTAACCCTTCCCATTTCCAATTCAACCAGTCATTGGAGCAGCTCCATCAACCCCCGGCCAGAACTGAACCCCCTCAAGCCGCCATGCACTGTTTGGCCCGCTTTGGTGCCCTTTTAGATCTCGAAAAGCACACCCGCTTTGGAGTTTATTGATCCTTTCCACCTAACCATCGTTGTGGTGCAACCGAATCGTTAATCAAGTGAGTTTACTCATCAATCCATACTTAGGAAGTTAATTATGCTTAAGGATTGATTAGTTTATTTAAAGTATGGATTAGCAAATTAATTAATCATTATTGCATGTTAGATGGTTAGAGTAGTGTAATTAGAGCCTAAACAAGCTCTAGTATTTATCTAGACAGGTTTGGAATTTTTTCGGGCATATCTCGGCTTTTACTTAGGCTTTTCCAACCTAAGTGTGCATTTTCGCTCGTTCCTGGTATTTAATAATTAACTTTCAAAATTATTTAAGTAATTATTATTTTTTGGAAATTAGACCGGGATAGTCGGCGACCAGAATTTTATGTCGATCACAATGGTGTGGTTGGTTTATTTAATTGAGTGTTGGATTGTGCAAATTGAGTGTGATTTGTTATTTTGGGTAGTTATCCCAAAATTTATTAATTTCAGTATTTATTTAGAAAATTACTGAGCGTTGGTTTACAACGTAAGAAATGTCTTGATAGACTATATAATTAGTGGGATATTATCAAATAAAGATATTATATTTTTGGCTTAGACCAACTGTGTACCCACACACGATTATTTTTATCGGGTATTTTTAACACGAAGAAAATAGGCAGGACATTATTTTAATTGAGACATGTAAGTGCGAAGCACAATGTGCTTGGCCATGGGTGAATAATCGTGTGATGATTTATAGTCGTAGTAAGATGACTATTGAAAGATGAGGTGATGTATGTTGTGCGCGACGATATGGGATGGGTCAAAAAAACCGCCGAAGAATGGCTATGCCCCTTGGGCCGTGATTTACCATTGAACTTGGAATAGGTTGTGCCCATGGGGCCGTGATTTACCACCGAACTGGGAATAGGCTGTGCCTATTGGGCTATGATTTATTGTCGAACTTTGAATAGGCTGTGCCCTTGGAGTTGTGATTTACCACCGAACTTGGAATAGGCTGTGCCCATGAAGCCATGATTTACCGCTGAACATTTAGTAGGTCGTGCCCGTGGGGCCATGATTAATAGTTGGAACGAGTGATCGATTGAAATATAGTATGATGCATTCCAATTGTTGAGTGATGATTGCACTTATTTGAGATATGAATTGTACTGACTTGTAGGATGAAACTGAGGCAAAGATAAGTCCTCTGACTTGCGCTTGTGCTTAGGCAGTCCTTGGGGCGTATTTTCTTCCAAGTCGGATCTTAAGGGGTGAACTTGCTGAGACGTCGTCTTACTCTATTGTGGGATAATATTTTCAGGTCCCTAGATGGCAAGTTAGGAGGACTTGAAGCTTTGGAGATTGACGAGGAGGAGACTGAAGAATTGGCAAATGTGTCTGACTAGTGGGTCATAAGACAATTCCCTTTTTGTTGAGTCAATCTTTTGTAAATAGCCTAGTACTGTATATAAACTTGAAGTGTTTATAAAATGTTTGTTTTGGTTGTGGTAGGTTTCCTACTTTCCTATCCCATCTTGTTGTTGTCTGGGGATTTATTATTTACTTTTGCATGCGTATTAAAACGAACGGGTCGGCGATATGCCCTGGGATGTCGCTATTTAATCGACCATAGAGGGGTGGGCACGTGCTTGAAGGGTCGAGGCGTAACATCCCCATTTGATGATATTAGAGCATGGTTAGTGATTGAAGTGATAAGTTGCGATAGTTTATGGGATAGTTAATAGGACTAACCTTTAATTCATGTCGGTGCATGTCTGTGATAGCTATCTGGTAGAAATTGTTTGTTTGTGTGGATCGCTCAACTATTAATTTTGTGTGGAATTGAAAGGCAGGTTTCAGTACAAATTGAGTCACGAGTGATCAGGAGCAGAGGACTTCTAGGAAGCGGACCATAGGGCTAGTGACTTGGGGTAGAATGCCAACGAGGGTCGGTACCCGAGGAGGCCAAGGTAGAGCGCCAGCACAGGCTAGCACTAGTGGAATAGCACTGCCACCTGTTGGTGTTGGGGTTGCAGCCCCTGGTGATCCCAGGTTCGAAGGGATCATGCAAGCTCTAGAAGCCATGTGAGATCTGATGGGATAGCAGGCCCAGAACTAAGCCGTTGCGACTTCTACCGCCGCTCAAGTTGCTACTATTACTGCCGTTGCCGTCGCTGCTAAGGCCACCACCATTGCTGCACCTATCGAAGTTCTAGCTGGGAACCTAGCTGTGGAAAGGGAGAGACCAATCCACAAATCGGTAGAATAATTCCTAAAGTTGAATCCGCCAAGGTTCACTGGTAATGGAGACCCTGAGACTGCCTCGCTGTGAATTCAAGATTTAGATAAGGCCTTCGCATTGGTGATGTGCACTGAGGCAGAGAAAGTTGTCCTGGCAGTCTATCAATTGCAAGGTAATGCAAATACCTAGTAGAGAGACGCTAAAGATACATTTTTCTCGGAAGGAGCAATCCTAGTGTGGGACACATTCCTTAGAGCATTCAACGATAAATATTTCTCGAGTAGTGCTCGAGAGCAGAAGATGGAGGAATTTCAACACCTCTGCCAAGAAACGATGACTGTTGACCAATATGAGGTCAAGTTCATGGAGCTTTCTCAATATGCTTCGAGGTTGATAGAGGACCCCGAAGACAAGGCTTGAAGGTTCAAGAATGGCCTTTGACCAGAGCTGAAAAGCTCGCTAGTGTTGTTTGATCTGAAAGACTACCGTAAGGTTTATAATCGAGCCCAATTGACATAAAGGAGTTTGAACGATCAAGCCACCTCGTATGGATCAAGGTTTAATTCAAATCGAGATGGGAATCGAGATGGGAAGAGGCCCATGATTGGAGGAAGATTTCACATTCCGCCCAATAGGAATGGTGGAATAGGCAAGTGAACGCCAAGTTATAATGGCGTGTGTTGCTTGTGTGGAAGGCGATATGGATTAGCCCCATGCCAATCTAGGCCGAGTACTTGTTTTGAGTGTGGCCAGCAGGGTCATATAGCCAAGATTTGTCCCGGAAGACTGAGGAGACCACAACAGTTACCGTCGCCACCACCGATGGGTCAGATCAGAGGGTACGCACTGCAGAATGCACCGCATGGTGGACAGATCATACCCCCAGATCAAGGGACAGTGTACGTCATCGCAAGATGTCAAGCAAAGGATAGGCCTGATGTGATTATAGGTATGGTTTCACTGAACAACCATGCTACTTATGCTTTATTCAACCCTGGAGCAACTCATTCTTTTTATTGCCGAGCAATATGTTAAGCTAATAGGATTAAGTCCTGAGTTGCTAGAGTCAGTGGTTAGCATATCTATATCGTTAAAGGATAAGGTGTTATCTGCATTGGGTTGTTCTAGTTACAAGTTAACAATTGATGAGCTAGAGAGGAGGATAGACTTATTAGTCCTAGCCATGTATGACTTTGATTTGATAATTGGCATAGACTGGCGCACCAAGCAACGAGCTAAGATGGACTATTATCGTAAAGTGATTCAACTTGACCCGTTAGAGGGTGAGAGTTTTGAGTTTATTGGAAGTCAAGGAGGACCCTCTATTACCTTAATCCCGTCACTTGAGCTAACTCGTTTGCTAGACGGGGGTTATCAAGGTTACTTGGCAACTGTCGTGGATACGACAGTTGAGGAGTTGAAGATCGAGGATATCTCAGTGGTGCAAGAATTTCTAGACGTATTCGCGAAAGAATTGTTAGGTTTACCGCCAGAGAGACAAATCGAGTTTGTGATTGAGCTAGCACCCGGGATAAAGCCAATTTCTAAAGTTCCTTACCAGATGGCATTGTATGAGTTGAAAGAACTGAAGGTGCAGATGTAGGAATTATTAGATAAGGGATTCATACATCCCAGTGCATCACCTTAGGGAGCATAAGTTCTATTTGTGAAGAAGAAAAATGGTTCATTGTGTTTGTGGATTGACTATCGTCAACTCAATCAGGTGACGATCAAGAATAAGTATCCACTCCCGAGGATCAACGACTTGTTCGATTAGCTACAAGGACTGTCGATATTCTCCAAGATCAACTTGAGAATAGGTTATCATCAAGTTGAGGATTAGAAAGGAGGATATATCAAAGTCAGCATTTCATACTCGATATGGTCATTATGAATTTACTATAATGCCATTTGCCTTAACGAACGTTCCAGCTGCTTTCATATATTTGATGAACCGAGTGTTTAAGGAATACCTAGATCAGTTCGTGATCATGTTCATCGATTATATTATGATGTATTCAAGGAGTGATGAAGAGCACAAGAGTCATTTGAGAATGTACTGCAGACCTTGAGGATTCACGAGCTGTACACCAAATTTAGCAAGTGCAAGTTTTGGTTAACTCGTGTTGCTTTTCTAGGTCACGTGATTTTAGGTGAAGGAATCTCCGTGGACCTAAGCAAGATTGAAGCAATGATCAACTGGCCAAGACCAACTATAGTAACAGAGATTAGAAGTTTTCTGGGTTTAGCTGGTTACTATAGAAGGTTTGTTGAAAGATTTTCATCTTTTGTGTGGCCGTTGACTCGACTCCTAAAGAAATAAGAGAAGTTTATGTGGATAGACAAGTGCAAGTGTAGTTTCCAAGAGCTTAAGTAGAAGCTGACTATCGCAACAGTGTTGACCATTCCATCTGATCCTGGAGGATACGAGATCTATAGTGATGCGTCATTTAGAGGACTAGGTTGTGTGCTGATGCAACATGGTAGGGTTGTTGCATACGCCTCCTGCTAATTGAGACAGCATGAGTGGAATTACTCAATGCATGACTTAGAACTTGTAGCAATCATTTTCACTTTGAAGATTTAGAGACATTATTTGCATGGGGAAATATTTCAGATCTTCACTGACCATTAAAATCTCAAGTATATATTCTCTCAAAAGGAGTTGAATATGAGATAGCGCCGATGGATGGAACTTCTGAAGGACTACGATTGTGATATACTATATCATCTTGGAATGGCGAATAAGGTCATCGACGCATTGAGTCAAAATTCTTTAGTCGCATACATACTGGTTAAGGAGTGAAATTTAATCGAGAGAGCTCGAGATTTGGTGTTTAAATTTGAGGTAGGCTGCCTTTCGAATCTAATGGCCACCCTTAGAATTGAGCTGGCTATCTAGATAAGAATCAAACTACTTCAGCCAACAGACCCAAATGTTCAGAAGATTCTATAAGAGGATACCGATAAAAAGAAGGCTGACTTTCAGATTTCTAAAGATGGGATGCTGAGGTTCCGAGAACGATTGTGTGTACCTGATGATGCATAGCTTATAGAGGAGATCTTATCAGAAACTCATCGTAGTAGTTACAGCATTCATCCTGGTAGTATGAAAATGTATAAGAATCTACGTTAACACTACTGGTGGTCTGGTATGAAGGCGGACATCGCCAAGCATGTCGCCAAGTGTCTGACGTGTCAACAAGTAAAGGCACAACATTGTAAGTGGGAGGACTTTTATAACCTCTCGAGATCCCAGAGTGGAAATGGGAGCACATCACGATGGACTTTGTGATCGGTTTACCAAAGAGTCAAAGAGGAAATGAGGGTAGTGGTCGACGGACTGACGAAGTAGGCTCATTTCATCGCAGTGCGAAAAGACCTTGATTTGGATAGGCACGTGCATCAGATCGTTCGTTTGCATGGAGTGCTATTGAAAATTATTTTAGACTGAGACCCAAGGTTCATAACTGCTTTTTGGAAGAGCTTGCAGGCTACTTCAAAGACAAAGCTGCAGTATAGTGCGACATATGATCCTCAAATGGATGGCCAATCTGAGAGGACAATTCATACCCTCAAAGACATGTTGCGAGCTTGTGTGTTGGATTTCAAGGAAAGCTGGGAAGAATAGCTTCATCTTGTCGAGTTTGCCTACAACAACTATCAGCAGAGCATTTGGATGGCCCTTTTTAAAGCGTTGTATGGTAAAACATGCAAAATGCCAGTATATTGGGATGAAGTCGGGGAAAGAAAAATCACAAGCCTAGAGTCGGTTCAGCAGTCAGTGGATGCAGTTGCATTCATCAAGGACGAGTTAATGAACGCTTAGAGCTGCTAGAAAAGCTATGCAGATAAGCACTGAAGGCCCTTGGAATTCCAAGTTGGTGATCACATTTTTCTGAAAGAGTCACCAATGAAGGGTACTTCGCGCTTTGGCAAGAAGGGAAAACTAAGTCCGAGGTACGTAGGTCCCTTTGAGATTCTAGAGAGAATCGGGATCTTAGCATATCGTCTTGCATTACTGCCGAGCCTAGCACAAATGCATGACGCATTTCACATGTTGATGTTGAGGAAGTATGAGCCTGACCTGACTCACATACTTAATTTTGAAGAATTGGACGTGGACGACAGAGTATTGTACGTTGAAAGCCCGATTTAGATTGTGGATCAAAAAGAGCAGGTTTTGCGTACAAAGATCATTATGTTGTTCAAAGTGGTCTAGCAACACCACGGCACTGAAGGAGCAATTTAGGAGAGTGAAGAGTCGATGAGACAATTGTACCTCCACTTTTTTGCTTAAAGTATTGTAATGGTTTAAATTTCGAGGAAGAAATTTTTATAAGAGGGGAAGAGTTGTGACGTCCTAGAATTTCAATTCTATTTTCAATTAAATAAATCGGGCCTTTCATCGACGTGCCTATAGTGCTATACTCAGAGCTTATCACTCCTAAGATAACTAGACCATTTGGGAAAGTCATTAAAGAATTTTAATGCAATAAACTTGGGAATTCAATCAGGAATCGATTGCTTGACTGTCCTCATATGCAAAGATCATTACAGCACAGTTAAAAGTTGATTAGAGATCACAAATAGGTTGATTCGATAGAGATGTTTGGCTAAATGTTGGCGATTCTACCAATTTGTAAAATTCTTGTAGACTGGCACTAGATTGATTTTTCTATCGTTTTGGTACTGCGCCCGTATTTGAAACCTCGAGATTTTTATGACCACCGAGAGTCGCTAATGTGTCGAAGAGGCTTATTGTGGCTCAAAGAAAATCGACCACGGGTCATTTACATTAAAAAAATTTGAAAGCTACCAAGTAGCCTATGTCACGCTAAAATCACGCCAGATTAAAATTAACCGCGAATTTGAATCCAATTTCAAAAATTGAAAGTTCTATTATGTCACGAGTCATTTTAGAAACGTCGATTCATCCTCTGAAGATTTTTCTACAAATTGAAGTTTTTGTGGAAAAAGTCGATGTAGGGTCGTTTTCAACCGGAAAATTTAGAGGACCATTTTTTATCGTAAAATTGGGATGCAAGTAGGTTCTAATGGCGAGGAAAAATACCAGTTTGATCAAGGACTCGATGGTTGAATTTATTGGAGCCGAATTACATCGATTCAAGAAGGAATTGAATTCAATTTGAGGGAATTGCCTTCAAATTCATAGCGTCCCCTTGGACACCACCTCTAGAGCACCTCTAAGACTTCTAAAAGAAGATTGGCTACTGCAAGTGGCTGTGGAAGCCAGCCATCCATGGTGGGGCCTTCCAAGGAGACAAAGAGATAGAGTGGAGACCAAAGTGCCCCCCCCTCACCAGCCAATTTCCCCTCCTTCTTGCCCCTCCATTCAAAGCTGAAAGACTTCAAAAATTGCAGAGGAGAGTAGCTAGCAACCGTTTGACCAAGCCCCTTGCCCATTCGAGCTGTTGCTGCCATCCAGCACCACTGTAAGCCCCGCCTGCGAGCCGTGTGTCCCCCGTGCATCGTCCAGCCCTTCCAACTACCATTTCACCTCTGTTGTGACCCCAAGCCATCCCCCAAATTATTAGAACCACCCCGCCGTCGCCTGAGTTGCCTGGATGCCCATTGAGCCGCCGTGAGGCCCGTGCGCGCGCCGCCGCCTCACCCTGCCCGTTTCTAGTTCAATCGATCACCGGAGCAGCTCCTTCGACCCTCAACCAAAACCCAACCCCTCAAGCCGCTATGCATTATTTGGCCCGCTTTGGTGCCTTTCCAAACCTCGAAAAGTGCACCCGCTTTGGAGTTTATTGATCATCTCCGCCTTGCTGTCATTGTGGTGAAACCGGATCGATAATCAAGTGAGTTTACTCACTAATCCCTGTTTAGGAAGTTAATCATGCTTAAGGGTTGATTAGTTTAAGTTAAGTTTCGATTAAGTGGATAGTTATAATAGATTAGTGAATTAATTGATCGTTATTGCATGTTAGGTGGTTCGAGTAGTGCAATTAGAGCCTAGACAAGCTCTAGTATTCATCTAGATAAGTTCGAAATTTTTCCAGGCCCATCTTGGCTTTTAATTAGGCTTTTCCGGCCTAACTATGCATTTTCACTATTTATTGGTATTTAATAATTAAATTTCAAAATTATTTAATTAATTATTATTTTTTGGAAATTAGATCGGGATAGTCGGCGACCGGAATTTTATGTTGATCGCAATGGTGTGGTTAGTTTATTTAATTGAGTACTGGATTGTGCAAATTGAGTGTGATTTATAATTTTGGGTATTTATCCCAAAATTTATTTATTTCATTATTTAATTAGAAAATATCTTGATAGACTATTATATTTTTAATTAGAAAATTAGTGGGATTTTATAAAATAAAAATATTATACTTTTAGCTCAGGTCGACCATGCAGCCACACACGATTATTTTTATCGGGTATTTTTAACACGAAGAAAATAGGCCATGACATTATTTTAATTGAGAAATGTAAGTGCGAAGCACAATGTGCTTGGCCATGGGTGAATAATCGTGTGATGATTTATCGTCGTAGTAAGATGATTATTGAAAGATGAGGTGACGTATGTTGTGTGCGATGATATGGGATGGGTCAAGAAAACCGCCGAAGTATGGTTGTACCCATTGGGCCGTGAGTTATTGCCGAACTTGGAATAGATTGTGCCCATGGGGCTGTGATTTACCACCAAACTTGGAATAAGCTATGCCCAGGGAGTTGTGATTTACCGTCGAACTTGAAATAGGTTGTGCCCATAGGGCCATGATTTACTATCAAACTTGGAATAGGTTGTGCCCATGGGACCGTGATTTACCGTTGAACATTTAGTAGGCCGTGCCCATGAGGCCGTGATTAATAGTTGGCATGAGTGATCGATTGAAATATAGTACAATGCGTTCCAATTGTTGAGTGATGATTGCACTTGTAGGAGGAAACTGAGCCAAACGTAAGTCATCTGACTTGTGCTTGTGCTTAGGCAGTCCTTATGGTGTATTTTCTTCCTAGTCGAGTCTTAGGGGGTGAACTTGCTTAAACGTTGTCTCACCCCATTGTGGGATAACATTTTCAGGTCCCTAGATGGCAGTTGAGGGGGACTCGAAGCTCCAGAGATTGATGAGGGGGAGACTAAAGATTCGGCGAAGTGTTTGACTAGTAGGTTATAGGACAATTCCCTTTTTGTTGAGCCGATCTTTTGTAAACAGCCTAGTATTGTGTATAAACCTGAAATGTTTATAAAATGCTTGTTTTGGTTGTGATTGGTTGCCTGCTTTCCTATCCCATCTTATTGTTGTCTGGGGATTAATTATTCACTTCCGCATGTGTATTAAAACGAATGGGTCGGCGATACATCTTAGGATATCGCTATTTAATCGGCCACAGAGGGATGGGCACGCACTCGATGGTCGGCGCCTGACAATTCAAGACCCATATATAATGACTAGTAGTCTAATTTAGATTTTATTTCAAGATGGATTTGATTGACTCGATCTATTTGATTAACAATTGGATCTTAAAAACAAGAACTTTTTAAATGGAGAAGCTCTACTTATAGAAACCAATATTCTATTTATATAGACGATCTGAATCAACTAGGGATTTTATTTTTGTCACTCAACAGCTACTTAATCTTCTTAATACAAATTTGTCCAATGGACAGATTGGAAAACGATCCTCTAGATATTGTCCAACAGCTAGTTTGGAAGTGGAGTATTTAAGGAGATCAAGGACCAAGGAGCAAGTAAGAGACGAAGCGTAGAATCTAGAATTCCAAAGTCTTAGCAAACTTCGATCATACACTTGTCTTTTGTGAGCTTAAATGTTTGTGATTGTGAGAGATATACCAAAAGAGTAACCTAGTGAAATAGTGTGACCCACCACTGAGTGTTTGCGTTCAAAGTTGTAATCTCTTATTGATCATATAGTGAAATCTAGTTAGTAGGTTGTCAGTATAGGAGAGTGGACGTAGTCTTAAATTAAAGCTGAACCACTATAAATTTCGTGTACAACCTTCTCTTCCCTTAACTTTTCTTATTTAATTCTGTTGCACACTTATAGGTTATTTCAGAAATTTGTTCAATCAAATAACAGATTCTGAACATCTACTAGAAGTCTGGTAGCTCGTTTATCATACTTTAATTCTTATTCAGACTTTGTTTGCAACTTATTTTATTTCGCATTTATTTATCAAGATTTTCTTTTAAACACCTATTTAACCTCTCTATGTGTTCATACTAGCTTCATCACTAATGACATTCAAGAATTATATAGTAACGCAATATCACAATCAATCAAAGAAATGAAATACTAGAGGATAAGATGTAGAAAGTTATACGGCCACATTTTTAAAGACCATCACACCACCCCGTGAGTTAAATCATAATCTAAACATGTCATTACTCTAATGTAACCAAATGATGATATAAGGCACTAATTAAAAATAAAGCATGACGGAACATAAAGAATACTACTAGCATGAGACAAACTTAAATCATAATGGCCCCATTTGGTTTCGCATTTAAAAGGGGTTTTGGACCTTTAAAATCTCTTGGCCAAATGCAAATGGTGTTTGGGATGCATTTTTGGAGAATTGCAATTGCACCTCCAAAATCTAAAGGACTTTAGGGGATTAGAAGGTTGGAGGTGTCTTGAGGAGTAGTATTTTCGAAATACTACTTCCTTGATTTAATGAAAATATGTCAGTTTTTCACTCCACCCTCATTTATCAAAATAATTCCATTTTTGCCCCTTTATGAACAAAAACTCCCTCTGTCACTTTTCGCACTTCTTTTTGCTCTCGATGGACTTCTCACGCCTCACTTCGCTCAAAAGGTCACTCGCCTCTCTTCCCTCGTGCCCGCCCGTGAGCTCTCTTCCCTCACGCCGTGCTCGCTTCTCTCCTGAGGTAAGATTTCTCTGTTCGTGGGCTTGATGCTCTGGCTTGGTAATTGCCTCTTTTCGGTTTGTACCTATCTGTGCGTTTTTTGTTTCCTTTTTACGATTCTAATTAGTTTCAATTCGTGTTTAGCTAGATTGCAATTGCTTTAAGGTGATGAGGGCTCTTTAGTTATTTGGAAATTTGAGCCTTTTGGGCGTCGCTGTTACTGAGTTGAGCAGCTCGTGATTTAGGATTTGTCAGCGTGATTGGGATGGGAAGAATTTTTGTCCGAGCGTTTATTGGGAGTACTCTGAACTTGATAGTCAGAAAAAAATGAAATAAGTGAAGCTATATCTTGATTCTGACTATGAAGTGAGGAGAAAGGCTATTCTGAGGCCAGTTTGTTGTCTCTTTTGGTCATTCGAAAGGCTGATTTATATGTTGATGGTGGACCTCCATCTTCTGATTATATTGGCGGAAAATGGTGTTCCGTAACAGTGATACGTGTAAACCTTATTCACATAGGGTAAAGTTTGTGTTGGTACTACTCATGAAGAAGACGACAATGAGATATACGGATCATCAGCTAATAACACCTCTTAAACAAACACCTTTTAATAGACAAGCAGGCATAATCCATGGAAATGCAGAGCTCTGGGAGGATGCATAATGTGCCTGATTGACAAGTAGACTCCTGTTGCAAGAAGCTGAAAGATCAAATTAGATTTCTAGAAC
Source organism: Eucalyptus globulus (assembly GCA_014182545.1). Lineage (NCBI taxonomy): Eukaryota > Viridiplantae > Streptophyta > Magnoliopsida > Myrtales > Myrtaceae > Eucalyptus > Eucalyptus globulus. Next base: position 45,406,260 of record CM024721.1, read on the forward strand.
TTGTCTTTTTACATTGTAAGCACCATATTTTTGTGTCAATAATCAACGATTGTAATTGTTGCTTTAGCAAGTTGCTTGTTGTTCATGTTTATGGAATTGGGTCACGGTTTATCTCATTTTTGTGTGCCTCTCATTTTTGTTTATATTCATATTACTAGAAGATAGCAAGTTCATTAAAGAAATATGCATTTTGGACCAACGAAGATGTGAAAACATTTTGTAAACTCTGCGTTCAACAGAGAAGATGAGGGTAGAAAGTTGAAGAATACTAAGGTGTTCTTGGATGCTAGAAGATGGCAAGTTCATACGTGCTAGAGATTGTGGCATCCCAAAATTCATGACGACCTCTAGTTACATTAAAGTCTATGAATAGGTGATGGAAGTACCATTAAGTTATTTTATAGCCATTTAATCCATAAATTGCAATAAGATTTATGGCCAAGCTTTTAATGGATAATTATGTGATAGGAAAGAAAATTCTATCATTGGCCATGTGTATTATAAATTGGAATTTATGGATTTATGATTTCAAGTTTTATGGTCATATGAAATTGTAATTTAGTATTTATATAAGTGGGGATTTAAGGTAAATTATTAAAAGTAAAAATGGACTTATTTAAGAAAATTTTGGGCCATTTAAGTCTGGACTTTAGGCCCAAGTGAGATGGGCCTAAAGTGGGCCAAGAGGCCTGGCCCATAGAGCCCATTGGGCTGTCGGCGCATGGAGGGGGAAGGAGGAGCTGCATGGCTTCCTCCAAGTGTCTTCAACAAGGAGACACTTGTCTCCTTCTTAGGGACAAGTGTTCCCCATGCAAAATTAAAATGCATGCATATATATACAACCAAAAAAGAGAGAGAGGGAGAGAGAGTGGCTGGTGGAGAATTCGGCCAAAGGGAGAGAGAGGAGGTTGCGAGAGAGAGGGAGTGGCGAGAGAGAAGGGGAAGCCAAGAGAAGGAGCTGTCCGCCCATCGCCGCCCGTTTGCTGCCCATGTGCCATCGTTCTCTTGATCTTAGAGGCAAGTTGGGATTGATTTCCACTCTTGCATGTGTTCCTTGCATGTATGATTTGTTAGTGGTGAGTTTCGGATGTTAGGGTAGGCGAAACCGAAGCAAAAATGTGCCTTGTTCTTGAATATGCTTGCTGTTTTCGTATGAACCGCCTGAGCCAGAATCTTGTGAGAGCTTGCATGCATGTTTTGAGTTCGATTTTGACTTTTATTTCTTCATGAAAGTTGTAGCCAACATCTTAAACTACAACATAATTAAATTTGGTGCAAAACGGTGGAGATTTAAGGGGTCAAACTCTCATCCTACGGAGACACTAGATCTGGAATGTTTTCGCATGAACCGCCTGAGCCAGAATCTTGTGAGAGCTTGCATGCATGTTTTGAGTTCGATTTTGACTTTGATCTCTTCATAAAGTTGTATCTAACATCTTAAACTAAAACATACTAAAATTTGGTGCAAAATGATGGAGATTTGAGGGGTCAAACTCTCATCCTACGGAGACACCAGATCTGGAGCGATTTCACTGACCTTTCGGTGGATTTGTGGTTGCATGTTGATTTTTACTAAGAATATCTTTTCTAATTCTTCATTAAACTTGTATAGAACATCTTGAAGTTTAACATACTCAAATTTTAAGTAAAATGAACAAGTGTAGCCTAGTGAATCAACTTACTCTTGAAGACCGTAGATCTGGAGACGCGGTACAGGTTACCCGAGAATTCATGGACCCGTATGATGACTATACTCTGGAATTTTGACTTAGGTCTCTTAATGAAAGTTGTAGGGGGCCTCTTGAAGTAAAATATATCCAAATTTCAGAGGAAAATATGAATAATAGGTAGGTGAAAACTCAGTATTTCGGAGAAACATGCACTGGACGTTTCTGTGTTAGATCCAGAAGCTTCGTGTGACTGTAGAAAATAATATAAAAATAATTTTCTTATAAGTCTTCATGAAAAATATACTTTAGTGTCTTAAATATAACCTGGTAAAATTTCATAATTTTCAGAGGTCGTTTGGATATTTTAATCAAATTATTTCGGAAACTGTGCATTCTATTTTTATCCAAAATTACATGCTGTATTTGTGTGAATTATAGTTTTGTGTGGAATTCGATTGGCCTTGTGTTTTTCATGAAATTATTACCCTATTGTCTTGTTTATCACTAGCCTTGATTTCATGATTTTTGAGATTCATATGGATATTTAATTTAAATATTTTCTAAAATGGTACATGCCCGGTTGTATCTTGGATACATGCCCGGAGGTTCCTCGTGATGCTAGTTGGGATACGAGATGCCCGGAATGTGGGGTGCCGGATGCCCGGTTGTATCTTGAATACATGCCCGGAGGTTACTCGCGATGACTGGTTGGATGCGAGCGATGAATTGTGGGATGCAAACATTGGTCCCTGAAAAGAAAAGCTGATGAGATCCTAGTGAAAGATAAAAATTGAAAATGAATCATGTGCATGGGTGTATGCATATGGCATGATGCATGATCGGCTTATGAAAATAAATTGAAGCTATTTGATATTGAAAATGCGATCATGAAGGCATGAATGGATCTCATGGTGATGTATGCTTGATAGCATGGATACTATGAATCATGGTGGTATGTGCACATATGGCATGGATATGCATGGATGCATGATGGTAAGTGCATGGATGTATGTGCACCTATGGCATGATGGTATGTGTGACATGATGATGGTAAGTGCATGGATGTATGTGCACCTATGGCATGATGGTACATGTGATATGATGATGATGAGTGCATGGATGCATGGTAATGATGATGAGTGTATGGATGCATGGTAATGATGATGGTACATGTGACATGATGATTGTAAGTGTATGACATGATGGTGATGACTATATGGTGATGTATGTACATGAGATATGATGACATGTGCATGATATCAAGGTAAATTGTGCATGGATACTTTAACGACATGTAATGCTATGATTGTGATGATTGTGTGGCATGATGCATTGAGTAGTTTATTGGTCATTTACTTGCTGAGTGGTTGTACTCACCCCTTTTGGGGAATAACATTTCATACTAGATAAGACACCTCTGCTACCACTGCTACCACTACTACCAGTAGATGGATCAAGTGATTAGATATGACCATGAGGAGGAGGATAGCAAAGGAAGAAGCTTTTGGACGCCGACACTAATCGATGGACCCTAAAGTATACGACTATTGGGGAAGATGCCGGTCATCTTGGAAGTATAGCCGAGTACAGAAAACCATGGCATTTGGATGTACTGACTGAAGATGTCCATCTGCTTTATGTAAATAAAAGTGTTCAACTTTAACTTATATAAGATGTTTAGTTGGTGTGCATTGTTTTCTGAATATAGGGAAGGGAGTTGTTGGATGTGCTTCCGTATATAAATTGCGCAAGGGACTGATCTAAAAGATGTAAACCCCTAGGTTGTATGGACCCGCTGCAATTGTAATGGTATCAGAGTGACATGTTATTAGGAAAAGTGAATGGTAAGCGAACTGTGGCGACCCTAATCGGATCGGGCACCGTCGAGGGGTGCCATAGAGATAGTCATGGAAAGGAGGCAAGATCGACACTAAACGAAGAGGAGCGGCGTTGCTGGATTTTGACCAAGAACTATTGGAATTTGGTTGCTTTTAGTATCGTATCATGGAATGGTCACCAGAATATTTATGTCAAATTGAGTATCTGTAGAAACTTTTATAGCATGTTCTTTGCTTTTGTATATCTACTTATGGTTTGGGATCAAGTTGGCGATCCAATTAGTGATTACTGTTATTCAATTGCAATTTTATGTAAACCACAAGCGAAGCTTCAAATAATATTAGATGTGCAGTCTTCATTTGTGCTTGTCTTGATCGAGTCTACTCGAACTTCCAGTTATCATATACTTATTATAAGAGCTTAGTGTATTGTTACTTCATTAAGATTTCCCTACGGATTATCAAAAAGTGTTCAATTGTGCCAATTCCTCGTTACGCTTTGAAATTGAGTGTGCCTTTTGCGTATTAAAATTGGAGTGGCAGATTCTAAGTAATTTGTTAATATATTTTTTTTTACATTACTCTCAATGCGAAACTATAAAAGTTACAGCCATTGTTTTTTTTTTTTTTTTTTTTCAATTTTAAACAAATTAAAGTTAAAAATTTAAAGTGGCACACCAAAGAACTTTCTAAATGTATGTTTACCAAATAGCATTTCCCCCAAGTTGCATCTTATGGTATTTCTTTAATTACAGTTTACTAATTAGTATTTGCATTTGAGCAAACCCTTTCAAAGTAAAGGTCTTTTCATTTTCCCAAAGACATTCCCTCAAAACTGAACCAAACGAGCCCCAATGCATAATCCATTTTTTTCATTATTTTCTCATTTATTGCTTATTATAACTTTTATTATCTCTATTTATTTATTTGATGAAGAATATGATTTAAAGCCGAACTTTACTAAATGCAAGTTAGAAAATTGTAATCTAAATACCAAGTTGAAAATCAACTCAAGTACAATGCAACCAATAAGGAATATGAATTGAAACTAATGCAAACAACTAGCAATGGCCCTCTAGATCCATGGAACCGATCGAGGTCATTGTGGAGAAACCTTCCGATGGGTTTCGACCGCCCCCAACAAATGTGAACCTACCGCAATCAAACCCGAATCGTTCGTGGTTTGGCCATCAAACCTAAACCAATTGAGACAACGTTCGAGAGATGGGGCCAAGTGGTCCTACCCAGAGAACAGATTCACCTTCATTAGCCACCAAACACTTAAGGCATTTTGACATGTCAACGTAAACAAATATGCATGCACCTTATCATCTAATGTTGGGAGAAGAACAATTGGAGTGCTGTAACTTTCATCTAGCACTCACTTGATGATCATAACTTTTTTTTTGCTCATTAATGACACATTGAAGTAAAATTTATCAGTTGACTGCAAATTCCGACAAATCATCCTACGTGGATTTTTTTTTTTTGCTTTTTTCACTTCTTTTTTTAGGGCTGGCGAGGGTCAGTTGGAACCCTTGCTGGCCACAAAACCCTCACTGGCTATAGGCAAGGCTATGAAGGCCCTCGCTAAACTCGGGTGAGGCAACGTAGCTCACAACAACCCGAAGCTAAAAAGGGCCTTGGTCGATCAGATTGTGATGCCCTCACCCAAGGCCTTCATAGCTAGATTTGAGTGAGGCAACCCTTGCTAGTTGTATGCCCTAAAGCAACCATGTAATAGTTACATGTTAGGGATTATTTAATGGCAAATAAGTTTATTCATTCATCGTTCCATTTATATGAATAAAGTCCATAAGATTAGTTACGGCCGAATCTATTCTTAAAGTGTTAAAAATATGTGTGATAGGTTATAGTTATGTTGAATCTTTAAACAGTTCCCCGTCAATGGATCATTGAGAGGATATTGATGATCTTGTTGAGACCGGTGTGTTCTCAAGCTTCACCTGATGTGAATCATTGCGGAAAGATCGTTTTACGAATGCCCGGATGGTGCGAATTGCGAACCTCGATGTCTAATCAAATCTGTGATTGCAACCTCGGTATGAACATGACCTATTGACGAACGCGTGTCAACCAACCAACGTTATAGACACCACGAGCGAAAGAATTCGCTATCTCGCTCGATAAGTCGAATCAACCGTCACAAGGGAACCTTGATAAGGTCAAGTCCTCAAAAGAACAGTAGAAGAGAATCTCTCAACCTTTTTCCTCAATATATATATATATATATATATATATATATATTCCCCAAAGAAATTCAGTCAATCTTTAATAAAGGCCTTCTAGCCACCACACAAATCCTAAGACCAACCATAGAAATCTAATGCGTCATATTCTAGAATATTCCTAAACAATAAGATATATATTTTGACTTGGTCAAATTTTTGGTGACCAGATAATCAAGTTGCACTAAGATTTCCGCAATTCTTCAAGATTTGATTCAAGGTCATCTCCATGCAGAAGATCATGAACCATGATGCCAACAGCTTGCCTGAATTGCTTGGCCGGCGCTCAAGTAATCGAACCAGTAGGAATAGACAATGGGTCCCTAGCACCACCTCCTCGATATGGCTCGATGTCCACATCATTCCCTCCCTCATGCAAAGCTTGCATAAAAAAGAGTCAAGTCAGAAACATTAAATGTAGCACTAACGTCATACTTACATGGAAGATCAAGCTTATAGACATTATTGTTAACTCTTTCTAACACCATGAATGGTCCATCCCCTCGCGGTAATAACTTAGAATGTCACTGCTCAGGAAATCGCTCCTTGCGCATATGAACCCAAACCCAATCTTCGGGTTCAAACACCATTTCCTTGCACTCTTTGTTGGCTTCCCTCGCATATTGCTTAGTCTTACGCTCAATATTTGCAGGTGTCTTCTTATGCAACGCCTTGACAAATTCAGCTTTCTTTGCTCCATCTAAATCCACATGCTCATCTACAGGTAAAGGGGTTAAATCTAACGAATTTAACGGATTAAAACCATAGACAACCTCAAAATGGTGTAAATTTAGTAGCATAATGCATGCTCCTATTATATGCAAATTCAACATGTGGCAGGCAATCTTCCCAAGATTTTATGTTCTTTTTAATAATAACACGCAACAATACCCCTAAAGTTATATTAACTACCTCGGTTTGACCATCGGTCTATGGATGACAAGTAGTAAAAAATAACAACCGTGTTCCTAGTTTTTTCCACAATGTTTTCCAGAAGTAGTTAAGAAATTTAGAATCTCAATTTGAAACAATCGATCTAGGCATGCCACGCAAACGTACAACATCCCTAAAGAACAAATCAGCAACATGAGATGCATCATCAGTTTTATAACAAGGTATAAAATGAGCCATCTTTGAAAATCGATCAACAACCACATATATAGAATCTCTACCATACTTAGACCTAGGCAATCATAACACAAAATCCATAGAAATATTGGTCCAAGCATACATTGGAATAGGTAATGGTGTATACATGCCATGCGGTTTAGTTGTAGACTTCGATTGCTTACAAGCAATGCATCTCTTACAGACACATGTGACATCTCTCTTCATATGTGACGAATAAAAATATTCATACAGCACTTCATAAGTCTTATTAATGCCAAAATGCCCCATTAAACCACCAATATGTGATTCTTGCACCAACAATTCACGCAAAGAACACTTAAGCAAACATAATTTATTTTCACGGAAAAGATAACCTTCACACCTATAGAATTTATCAAATGCAATATGTTCACATGCTTCAAATATTCTCCCAAAGTCATCATCATTAGTATATAAGCTCTCGATATACTCAAAACCTAGACACTTTGCTTCTAAAATAGTTAGAATCGCGTACCTTCGAGAAAATGCATCGGCTACCACATTCTACTTACCTTTCTTGTACTTGATCACATATGGAAAAGTCTCGATGAACTCCATCCATTTGGCATGTCTTTTATTCAAATTTTGCTGCCCTTTCAAGTACTTCAAGGTCTCGTGGTCAGTGTGGATCACAAACTTCTAAGTCTCCAAAGCTCGCACTAAAGCATACATCTCCTTATCGTAGGTAGGATAATTCAATGTTGCTCCACTCAATTTCTCGTTGAAATAAGCTATGGGACGCCCTCCTTGCATCAACACAGCTCCAACTCATGTACAAGAAGCATCGCACTCTATCTCAAAAGTAGCACTGAAATTCGGCAAAGATAACAAAGGAGCATTAGTCAACTTATCGTTTAGCAGATTAAATGTTTTCTCTTGCTCTTCTCCCCATGTGAAACCCACGTGCTTCTTGATAACCTCAATTAAAGGTGCAGTAATGGTGCTGAAATTTCTGTCAAATCGCCAATAAAAACTCGCTAATCCATGAAAGCTACGCACGTCTCCTATGGTCTTAGCCATTGGCCATTCACAGATTGCTTCGACCCTTTCTTCATCAACCTGTATACCATTAGCACTAACAACAAATCCTAGAAAGACTAATTTGTTGGTAATAAAAGAGCACTTCATTAAATTAGCATATAATTGCTTGGCCCTTAAAGCCTGCAAGATAGCTCGCACATGCTCAATATGGTCATTAGGGCTTCGGCTATATATCAAGATGTCATCAAACTAGAAAATCACAAATCGACCAATAAAAGCACGCAAAACATGATTCATGAGTCGCATAAACGTGCTCGGTGCATTAGTTAATCCAAATGGCATGACTAACCACTCATATAATCCATACTTGGTCTTAAATACAGTTTTTCATTCATCACATTCTTTCATCCTAATTTGATGATAGCCACTTTTCAAATCGATCTTAGTGAAAATGCAAGAACCATGTAACTCATCTAACATGTCATCTAACCTAAGAATAGGATGTTGATACTTTATCGTAATGTTATTGATTGCTCGACAATCGACACACATTAGCCAAGTTCCATCCTTCTTTGGCACCAACAAAATAGGGACAGCGCACGGGCTAAGACTCTCTCTCATGCCCCCGTTCTAATAGTTCACTAATTTGCCGCTGAAGTTCCTTTGTCTCCTTGGGTTTGCTTCGATATGTGGGTCGGTTAGGTAATGGCGCACTAGGAATCAAGTTGTTTAGATGTTCTATGCCTTGAATCGATGGTATCCCTCTAGGAAGTTCATCAGGAAAGACATCTTCAAATTCCTGCAATAAAGACACAATAGGGTTAGGCAAACTTGGGTCAAGATCATTAGTAGAAAACAAATCCTCCTTGTACAAAAGTACAATCATCGGTTGGTTTAGAACTAAAGCTCTCCTCACCTCACTCAATTTTGCATAAAAATTCTTTTGCCTATTTTCTTTCCTCTCTTCTTTTCCCTTGGATTTTACCACAGTCCTTCCCTCAGCCTCTTCTTTTCCTTTCATCTCAGATACACCACGCAAGCCCTAGGATTTCTCACATTTTCTCTCTCTCTCTCTCTCTCTCTCTCTCTCTCTCTCTCTCGGCTTCTCGTTATAACTTTAACTATCTTGATACACCTCAGTAGGTGTCATTGGTACCAAGGTATAAATCTTTTGATTCATCACCAATGAATAACGATTAGTATACCCATCATGATGTACCTTTTGATCATATTGTCATGGTCTTCCAAATAAGATATGACCTGCTTTTATAGGTACAACATTACACTCTACCTTGTCCTTATATCTCCCTATCTCAAATGGGATTTGAATTTGCTTCGACATTTTCACCTCTCTACTATCATTTAACCATTGAAGTCTATAAGGCCTGGGGTGCTTTGTCGTCTTCAAACCTAACTTATCCACCATAATACAACTTGCCATATTTGCACAACTACCTCCATCAGTTATCAAACTACAGCTCTTACCATTCACCACACATCTTGTATGAAACAAATTATCTCTTTGTTGATGATGCTCTTCCTCCTTTCCTTGCACACTAAGAGATTGCCTAACCACATATAAGTCTCCTTTTATAGCTATTTCTCCATCACTACAATCCTCCAACAGTGGCATCTCATCATCCTCTTCTTTCTCTTCACTTTTGGACTCAATAACACCATATCCAATCATGATCATCACCCTCCTATTAGGGCATTGATTCGCCATATAACACATGCCCAAACACTTAAAACATAGTGTTAGGGTTTTTGATTTTACCCGAAGCCGAATTCATTCCAACTTTACCGTCCTTCTCCTTCTCCTTTGAGGTTTCAGTTTTTGTGTTGTTTCCTCTCCAATTTGGCTTCTCATCTCTCTTCCAATTGGATCTCCAATTCTGATTTGAACCTCCTCCACTCTTGTGATTTTGGTACAACTTCAATTGCCGCTCAACTTTGATGGCTTTGTCCACTAATTCCTCCAATTCAACATAGTGTTGCAACTCCACCACCCTTGCTATGCCTCAGCTCAAACCGCTCAAAAATCTTGACATTATGGTCTTACGATCCTCCACCACATTAGCACGGATCATGACAATCTCCATCTCCTTGTGATACTCTTCCACGCTCTTATTGCCTTGTGTGAGATTTTGTAACTTTTGAAACAAATCTCAATGGTAATGACTTGGCACAAAACACCTCCTCATCATTGCTTTCATCTCATCCCACGTCTCTATCAGTCTTTCACCATTGCGCCTCCTACTAGTCACAAGTTGATCCCACCAAATTATAGCATAATCAATCAATTCAACAGTTGCAATTTTTACCTTTTTGAGCTCGAAGTATTGTTGGCAATCAAATACCATCTCCATGTGTTTTTCCCATTCTAGATACGCATCGGGATCATTCTTCCATTGGAAAGAAGGAATCTTCATCTTGTTATTGCCAAGTTCATTATCTTCTTGGTGTCTTAACCCTCGGGCTCCATTCCACCTTTCAAATTGAGCATCTCGATCATCCTCCATGTCGGCCTCATCATCATCATAATGGCACTGCCTTCTATGCCGTGTTCTAGAGGCATCTTACTGATGTTGCGGCCTTCCTCAGGGTAGCTCTTGGTCACCATCAACCCTCATGTCATTCCCTATCATTTGGCCACTAAGCTCCTCCACTACGGCCCTCAATTACTGGATGCTTTCCACGAGTGCTTCATCCCTTCGTATGGAGTCAACCTCCCTTTGATTCATGCTTTCTTCGCGCGACATATTTTAGACTTGCAAGTAAACGTTATTCACAAAAAAATCCTCACCAATCGCTCCCTCACGTGTTTCTCTCAAGATGTTTGCCACTCCTCTCGTGTTTAACTAGAGGTTAGGCTTTTTCCACCCTCAATTAAGCTTACACACTCTTGCCTTTTCCCTCTTGTATTCTCTTTTCACAAGCTCTTTATTGGACTCAAAACCCGTCTCTCAACCATCTAATGACAATCAATCAAACGAATCAAACAAGATTAGATCAATATTGATTTTGTTTTAGCAAGTAACAATTTCAAACCAACAAGTACAACTTTTGAAATTCCAATTGAAACACAAATCACTACTAGTTTTGTTTCAATTCAGTCTACTAACAAACGAGTCACCTTCTTGATTTTTTTTTGTTTGGCTATTCTTTTCTGCCAAATCTTTTTTTTTCTCTTGCACACTTTTTTTTGTGTGCATTTTCTTTCTTCTTTTTTTTTTTTTTTGATGAACTCTCTCTTTTTTTTTTCTTTTTTTTGACGAACTCAAATATAATTTAAGATGCTAGGAAAAAAAAATTAAAACTAATAGCAAACAACTACGTATGGAAGCACAAAAGCAATCGGATCCCTAAATTGGCTAGAACCGAAACCCTAACTCAATAAATTTCAAATTGCTAAATATAAACAGAAAATTAAAGATAAATAGACCTTGTAGAAGCAAGCTTGGATACCAAATGATGTGAATCGTTGTGGAAAGATCATTCTACGAAGGCCTGGACGGTGCGAATTGCGAACCTTGACCTCCAATCAAACCTGTGATTGGCAACCTCGATATGAACATGACTTGTTGATGAACGCATGTCAACCAACCAATGTTATAGACGCCATGAATGAAAGAATTCACTATCTTGCTCGATAAGTCGAATCAACCGTCACAATGGAACCTTGATAAGGTCAAGTCCTCAAAAGAACAAAGAAGAGAATCTCTCAACTTTTTTTCCAAAATATATATTTTATATATATATATGTATCCCCCAAAGAAATTCAGTCAGTCTTTAATATAGGTCTTTTCGCCGCCACACAAACCCTAAAACCAACCCTAAAAATCTAATACGTCATATTCTAGAATATTCCTAAACAAGAAGATATATATATATATGTATTGACTTGGTCAAATATTTGGTGACTAGATAATCAAATCGAGCAAAGATTTCCAAGATTCTTCAAGATTTGATCCAAGGTCATCCCCACACAGAAGATCATGAACCATGACGCCAACAGCTTGCCTGAATTACTTGACCCGCGCTCAAGTAATCGAACCACCTCGATATGGCTTGATGTCCACATCATCACCATTCAATATTAGAGACATAAGGGGATGATGAGTCACAAGTCATTGGGTATTGTGATATCCAAGCTAGAACATAGGTGCTTGTCTTGGACAAGTTTACTGAACGTGACATACATAGAATGATTGGTGGCATGAAAGCTTTTAGCGGGGTCAATGTCAGATCGTTCATGCTTTGGTTAGGTGTAAAATCCTTAGAGCTAAAGCACGATGCTGACTTGTATATTGGATGGCTATGGTTCACAAGTGTTCATATTGACGCTTCGTCGAACTATCTTTGTACTTGATGGTCATAATTTGTTCACATACGAAGGCACATGCGTGCGTCTTCTTGTTATATATAGGTATACAAGATTGATGTCTTATGTAATCTAATCGTGACATTGTATTGAAATCCTCGGCTGGGGTTATAATCAAGAATGAATGACTCATATCTCGAAGAAATACATGTCAATTAGATTTGTGCATATGATCAAATCGGTGGCTTGACCAATAGTTCAATGGCCTTTGGTCAATTGGAACATGGTGAGACAAAAGGATCGAATTACACGGCCGCTAAAGCTAACAAGTTCATTATGTTCCGAAAAACATTTCACATTGTCTGAGTAGCCATGATATATTGCTAGATGTCACTCATGCTTTGTAGGAATAGGAGATTGATCCAGACAATCAATTCTCTTGGTTGTGCTAATGCGTTAATACAAGTCCTACTGCCAGCTTAGTGATAAACCCAGGGATGTCACACACCATAACCAATTAGAATGACGTTTGAATGAGAGAAAGTATTACAAATGTGTTTGCAATTAAGCCAATCAAATTGAGTTGGGCTAGAAATAAAAGTTCTAATGAATGGGCTTTAGAGTTTACAAAGTTTAAAGTAGGTTTCAGACTTTAAGGTCGAATCAAAGATCTAAAGCGTGTTCAGATTTAGTGACTAAATTAATGATCTGAAGTGAGCTCATAATTAATAGCCACGTTAATGATCTGAAGTGAGTTTATGATTAATTGTATCAATAGTGATCTGAAGTTAGTTCAGAATCAATAGTCAAATTAATGATTTGAAATAGTTTCAGACTTAATGGCTAAATTAAAAACTTGAAACATTTTTTAGATTTAACGGACACATTAAATTCTGAAACGGTTTCAAGACTTAATGGTCACATTAATGATCTGAAATGGTTTTAGAATAAATGGGCAGTTTAATAGTGTGAAATGGTTTCGGATTTAAATGACCAATTAATGCTCTGAAACAATTTCAGAGGTAATGGTCAAATTAAATTTTTGTAACAATTGCGAAATTAATACCCAGAATAAAAACTTGTAACAGTTATAAATAAATGTCTAGAATAATACTCTGTAACAGTGACAGAATTAGTGTTTAAAATGGTATTAGAACTTACGTTTGTCAGGAGTTACGGCCGAATTGATTCTAAAAGGGTTTAGAGTTAATGTGCCAATTTAAATGTGATCTGCACGGTCTATAAAAGGCAATACATAGAGCATATTATTGGATGATGGATGATCGGTGATCGACGATCGACAATCGACAATCAATAATTGAGAGTGCTAATACTGATCAACAAAACACTCACACGAGAGCAATTGCTAGCACAATTGTAGTTATGAGATCTCTCAATTTCTCTCTTCTATTTAACGTGAGAATTGGTGGTGTGTCTGAACTAGAGGCCTAAAATTTGTGGAGCTAGATCTGAAGAATGTCAGAGCTTGTGAAGAGATCAGACGTTCTACATTTGAAGAACGTTAGAACCAGTATTATCAGAAGGCGTCAGACATTTGTGGTCAAGAATCTAAGAACGTCAGAATTGGTGTTACTAGAAAGCGTCAGATGTTTGTGGTCAGAGTCTGAAGAATGTCAGAACTAGTGTTATGAGAGCATCATATGTTTGTGCTCAGAACCGAAAGAAACTTCTAAACCAAATTTGAAGCACGGTATAAGGTTAATATGATTAGCCCATTTAGCTCTACTATGTGTTTTTGTTAAAATGCACGAAAATGCTTTGGAAACACGTGTATAAGCGTTTTTACTTTCGTTGTGATCAGACTTTTTTATCTTAATTTACTTATACATGTATGCTTGTTTATCAAAACAAATACCAATAGCCCTTGCCCAATTTGGGGCCCCTAAAAAAAGGAAAAAAGGATGATGATGATAATTTAAAATATTAAAAAAATTATCTACGTAAGCGCCAGCAAAACCATGTAGGAGAACCAGTATTCGCGTTGGATGTTCTGACAAGGAAAATTGCTTATGATACTCAAGTCATCGAAAAAAAGGTATGACATTCAAATGAGCATCATATGGAAATTATGTCATTCCTACTGTTTTTACCCTTAATGTCACGATCGAGTTTAATAGTGACTAGAACTCATCATGAATCATCTGATGTGCGAACCAATTAAATCTAGATAGCAAGAACACATGATCATTCTCTCGTGGATGCTTTTATTGCAGAAAAACACCGAAAGACACACCAATTGAAGCACAACTAGGAAATGATGAAAGAAAAACAAAATCACACTAAACACAAAATTTACGTGGAAACCAAAAATGGGAAAACTATAGGGAGAGAAAGGGGTTTTACTACCTTCAATGACGAGGATGAAAGTATAATCCAAAAGCTCTAAAATCACTTGGTGAGTCACAAGATCTAAAAATCCAACAAAAAAAAAGGAAATACAAAGAAGGGAAATAATGTGGAGGTTAGGATTAGAGATGTGTTATTAAAAAGTATTCTTTTTATAGTCTCTGTTCAAAAACTCTAAAGCAAAGTTCATAGTTTAAAATACCCGTATCTTTAATTTGAAAGTCAAAAGTCAACAAATCTTTACATTGACGTCAAATCTCCAAAAGAGCATTATGCCAAACACATAACGCCTTACTCCTTCACCACCAAAAGTGGCCATACAAGGCCATCCCTAAAATGACAGAATAGACTATGCACACCGCTAAACTTATGTTAGCATATTCGCTTTTGAAAACAAGAGAAGAAACACCACTAATCCACCTAGGCAAATCAAATGGTCAAAACA
Organism: Eucalyptus globulus; assembly: GCA_014182545.1. Taxonomy (NCBI): domain Eukaryota; kingdom Viridiplantae; phylum Streptophyta; class Magnoliopsida; order Myrtales; family Myrtaceae; genus Eucalyptus; species Eucalyptus globulus. The sequence goes on from CM024721.1 coordinate 45,421,283, forward strand.
CCAATCAAATCTAGGCAATGATGGAACTTTGTCAAAGGAATTGGTTTCATCAATATATCCATCAGATTTTCTGCCATGAATACTTTCTTCATTATAACTGTATCCTTAGCAACCTCATCATGCAGAAAGTGATAAAGGATGTCAACATGTTTTGTCTTCTCATGAAACATTGTGTCCTTAGCCTACTAGATCGCATTTTGGTTATCACAAAAGATAATGGAGGCTCTCTCCTACTTTACCCCAAGCTTTATAACCAAATGCTTCAACCAAAGAGCTTCTTTTATCGCTTTTGTTGCAGCTATATACTCTGCTTCAGTGGTAGATAAAGTAACTGTGTCATGCAAAATTGCTCTCCAACTAATTGAAGAACCACCAAGCATAAAAACATAACCTATCAAAAATCTCCTTTTGTCAAGATCGTCTACATTATCAGAATCAACGAAGTCAACAACTAAATGTCTTATATCACAACATCTATTTCATGACTTGCTAGTGAACTTTACCCAGATGTGCGATATACCCACTCTCAACACCAATAGCCAATAAAATATCTAGATGAATACAAACAATAGCATACATGAGACTACTCATAATACTAGAATATGGAACTCGAGACATTTCATCTTCCTCTTCTTTAGTTTTAGGCGACAAAGAAGCCGAAAGCCTAAAATAGGCCACTGGAAGAGTACTTACCGGTTTAGTATTCTTCTTGTCAAAGCATTCAAGCACTTTCTCAATATACTTTTTTTGCGAGAGGTATAACTTCCCAACCTATTTTTCTTTACAAATCTCCATACCTAGACTCTTTTTGGCAGCTACAAGATCCTTTATCTCAAATTCTTTGCTAAATTGTCTCTTCAAATTTTGTATCTCTAATATGTTATTCTCTCTAATAAGCATGTCATTCACATATAATAGCAAATAAATAAAAGAACCATCATTCAATCTTTAATAGTACACACAATTGTCATGCACACTTCACGAGTGGCTATGACTCAACATAAAACTATCAAACCTATTGTATCATTGCCACGAAGATTACTTGAGACTATACAAAAAACTTTTCTACTTGCAAATGTAATCTTCTTTACCTTCAATAGTGAATCCCTCATGTTGAGACATATAAATTGCCTTTTCAAGCTCACCATGCAGAAAAACAGTCTTGACACATCTAGTTGCTCAAGTTCTAGATCGTAAAGGGCTACTAATGTGAGCAATGCATGAATAGAATTATGTTTAACAATTTGAGAGAACACCTCATTGAATTTGATCCCCATCATTATGATTAAAACCCTTCGCTACCAAACATGCCTTGAATCTTTCATCTTCGACTCCTGGAATTCCCTATTTTCTTTTGAAGACCCCTTTGCACCCAACAATACTTTTGCCCTAAGGCAAATTCACAAAATCTCAAGTTTGGTTTTTGTGAAGAGAGTTCATTGCTTCATTCATCGCTACAAGCCACTTCTCAAATTCAAAACAAAGTAATTTCATGGAATGTCGAAGTTCTTCAATACCAATCTCTTTAGTAACTGTAAGAGCATATGCTACCAAATTAGCAAAGCCACACCTTTGGGGAGGCTTAATTTGTCATTTAACCCTTCCTGCAACCCAACTCTGAGGTTGCTCAATTCTTCTACTTCATCTTTGATAAAATCTGAGTCTTTTTGCTTATTGTCACTTTCTAGTTGAATAGAAACATCTTCAAATGTTCTCCATAGATGCTCTACATGAAGCTTCACCTCTTTTCTAATATTTTCCTCCTATATACCTATAGATTCAGTAACAACTTTTCTCTTTTCTAGTATGGAATTTTTATCAAAAGTAACATCCCTACTAATCATAAACTTTGATGATTGAGGGTCAAAACACCATAACCTATATCCTTTAACCCCCTTTGAATAACCAACAAAAATACACTTCTTGGCCCTAGGTTCAATCTTACCCTCTTTTAACATGATAATAAGCAAGAGAGCTAAATATTTTTAAACTAGAATAATCATAAGGTTTACTTGACCGTACCTCATTAGGAGTCTTACACTTAATTGTGGTCCAAGAAGAACAATTCATCAAAATAACATGCCATGTTCACTAGTTTAGCCTAGAAATCTTTCCCAAGTTCAATATTATAGAGTATACAACTAGCTCTCTTTAAAATTGAGTGGTCCATGCGCTCTGCTACCCCCATCCTACTAAGTTGTGTACCTGACTAGTTGATGTTCATCAATCCTTGAACTTTCACAATATATCTTGAAATCATCTTCGAAAACTCAAGACTAATGTCTGTTTTGAGACGCTTTATCTTCTTCCCAATTTGATTTTCAATCAACATCTACCACTTCTTGAACATATAAAAAAAATGTTACTTTTACACTTAAAGAAATAAACCCAAACTTCCTAGAAGAATTATCAATAAATGTCGAAGATAACTACACCGCCTTATATTTTATCTATGCCAATTTCCACAAATCGGAGTGGATATAGTTAATTGTGCCCTTTGTCGAGTGCATCCTAGTATTGAAAATAACTGTGCGTTACTTCTAGAAAACACAATGGTTGCAAAAATTAAATGAGACCATATGATCCCCACAAAGTAAACCACGTTTACTCAAGATAGTCATTCATCTTTCGGGCCATGTGGCCCAACTACATATGTCACAACATTGATTTTTCATAATTTGAAGAGGATGATGTATTTAAAGAACCAACAATGGTATTTCCTACAAAACGTAAAGGTTGTTATTGTCACGCCCGATCCTCGCACACGCACATCCCTTACCTTTGGTGGATTTTAAAATGCAATATCCTGCAATCCAAGATTTATTTAATCCTTTTCATTTATATATGCACATGCTAAGCAATTATAAATCCCCAAACACAAAAACAATGGCATAGAAAAGCATGCCATATTTTTCATACCGAAATTCTCAAATATTCTCTTTTTATACCCATCTCATAGTATTCACAATACTATATATACATAAGTCCGATCTAACATTTATTCACATGCAAGGTTCGACAAGACAGATGTGGATCTCGCCCTCATCCGGGTCATACTGTGGTCATCCTGGGGTCCTCCTCCACATACTTCCTTCGGGTTCTCAACAAGGATCTCCTCGCCAGATTCCTCCTCCTTAGGCTCCTCATCAAGGTCCTGAAATGGCTATCCAATAACCATCGAGACCACGTCTCCAAAGCTTCTACCCCTGGGGCACCCGACAAGAAACTAATACACCTTAGGATGCCTATGCACAACATGAGTCGTAGGACTTTCATCGGTCTTAGGTTCCACCTGCATATTAGCATAGATCAAATAGCATCCAAGCAATCACATCACTAATCGCATCGATCAAATCGACTTAGTAGATTACACGTCAAATGTGCAAGACCACTCACGGTCATTTTTATTCGATCAATCAATTCACATCATCGAATGAACTAATAAACAATCGACCTACTGACACATGTCATCACGACCCATGC
>CM024721.1:45424865-45489624 GCA_014182545.1 Eucalyptus globulus
TGATATTGCTAGTATGAGTACCTAGAGGGGGTGAATAGGTGCCTAAACAATTTATCGATATACGGAAGCGATTCTTAACATATGATAGAAAGTAAATTCTCTTAATTAACAAAATGAAATACGATCGAGGTAGAGAGAGTAAGGAAGAGAAAATTGAACACATGATTTATAGTGGTTCGGCTTATTCCAAGCCTACGTCCACTCTTCCGCACTGACAGCCCACCGGCTGGATTTCACTATGATCAAAAGAGAAGTTACAGCACAGCTTGCCTTGATTCCACAGTGTAGATGTTCTACCACACCTTCTCAAGGTCTCTCACAAATATAGACTCTCTTTTTGTATACAAGTATTCGCTCAAAGGATTTATCTAAACAAATAGGAGCTTCGACTTTGGAATTCTTCTATCGCGCACACCTCGAACAACTAAGAACGTCTTCCTTATATACTCCTTTATGCCATCATACCCGTTGGCACTTACCAAAGGAATTCCTCCAATCTACCCGTTGGATGGAATCAATTAGGAAGATTGTTCGAGCTATTAAAGGAACGTGTTGATAGCCCATCAATCATGTTCGCCCATACAATCGATCTCGCTTTCCATAAGTAGAACCTTCCAATAATATTTAGACAATCATCGAATCTTCAGTCATTGAATCAAACTTGATCAATCAAAGGATTCTGATACGTCTTCTCCATCCACGAGATCTTCCCAGATGATAAGGTTAAATCCTGAACAAAACATCCAGCTTCGATAACATTTCTTCAACGGATTAGAGATCGTCAATGAGGATAGACTTTGAGTCTTGAGTCCGGCTGTCCGGAAGTCTTCAAACTTTAACTACCGTAGTCCGCAGCACCTTCAGACTAGATCGATGGAAACGTTTTGTCAACTTCAAAACACTTTCACTAAGATTTCTCCAACAATCTCCCTTTTTGATGGTGACAAAACCTTCCCCGCAGATTTGGATAACTTTGACTCGCAAAACATTTCTCAAACACATATGCATATCTTATAGAAATAAATGGCTAATAGAATAACACTAGAATCTGCAACCACAGAAAATAGGTTAGTCTAGTATATGATTAAGCCATTCATAAGATATCAATATTGATTAATAGAAGCAGTCAAGTCCAAGTCTAGGCAAGCTTCTTATCCGACACAAAACAAAGTCAAACAAAGTTCAAACCATAAACCTCAAAACAATCCAACAAACAAAAAGTTTAATGAATGAAAAGTTTTTGATCAAATCTTGCATCTCTCCCCTTTTTGTCATCATTAAAAAGGATGAGATGAAGTTAAGATTGCTTGGGAACGCGAACAAGCTGGAAATCTTCCATAGATCTAACGATGCCTTCCACCTTTTTAAAGTCTTCCTTCAGCTGTACAACCTCCTCACTCTTGGCATTGGCCTGATTCTGAATAGAGAGGGCTTGTATCTTATCATTCAATGAACAGGAAGAAGCTTGACTTTCATTTTTCAAACTTTGAACTTCGCATCCCAAGGCATAAATTTGACCTCGCATTTCCAAGAGAATATCCATGATTCTCGCGAAAATCTGCTCCATTATCGCCCGAGTACTTGCTTCGCTCGATCTGATGGAGTAAAAGCAAACGATGGTGGATCAGCATAATCTCGCAGGTTTGGCGATGAAGCTTCATGACCTTCCTCTGGAAATTGAGATGCATAAACATCTTCTGGGTCTGCAGGCGAGCGACTAACTCCTTCACTTGCATCAGATATGAAGACGTCACTCCTTTCTCCCCGATCTCCCCCTCGTTTCCATGCCTACAGTGGAGAAGAGATTTCCTCAGGTTCTCCTTCTTCTCTTCTTCTTCAGGTCTTTCTTCTTCTCCTTTTCTTCCTTCTTCTTCATTCTCCTCTTCTCTTTCTTCTTCTTCCTTCTTCCTTCTCTCTCGCTTCTTTCGTCTTTTGTTCCGATTCTTTCTGTGGAACAGGACGACTTAAATTCTTCAAAGCCATTGCAGAGATGGTGATGTCTTCGTCATCATCTTCATCCTCAACGAGGAGAGCTCTTATTCTATTTGATGGAGCAGCCATGGGCTCCTTCCCTTTTCTCTTAGCAGCAGAAGAGAGTTTATGAGATTTGGCAGGAGTCTTCTACTTGAATTTCTCCAATTCCTTGCTCAGTTCCTTCAGACGCATTTTGGTCACCATTTTCAGTCCTACCACCATATGATCGCATGATCGAACACAAAAGATTTGCGGAGGCTGAATATTCGATGTCTGAATAACTTCAGAATAAGGCTTGGGTAAGGGAGTTGACCTCTCGCCCTTCATCACTGCTCTATACATGTGAAACATAACAAGATGAGGGAGAGAAAACTTCTTTCCACAGGATGGCATACATCAACTTTGCCTCGCAGCTTGAAACATCAGTTTTGGAAGTTGATTTCGGCCGAAGGCAATTAATCACAATCTTGTGAAGCAAGATGTTGAATGCATTCATCCTTGAGTAGGTGATCTTCTCATCTGTTCTCCTCTGTCCTTCACCGTTCAAGTGTGGCCCGAGCAATGGAAACTTTGATTGGTTGATATCTCGCCTCTCTCAACTTCTAACACATCTGCCAAAGATATTCATATCCACAACATAGTCTTGTTCTTTAACGCTGAAGGAGAATCTATTTGCATCTAAAAAGCTAAGATTTGAATAGAAATATGCAGTCAATTCAGCATAAGCCTCGCTGAGTCAAGCAGAACTTTTCAAGTTGAAGATAACTGAACTTTTCCCTCAAGTTCACTTTCACAAAGATCCAGAAAATCAAAGTCCACACTCCTAGGTTTATTACCCCACGCTTCAGCAATTTCGAGTACAGATCCTTTTGTTCCTTTGATCTGAACAAATCTCCCATTTTTCCTTGAATTTCAGCCGCAATACCCATTTTCGGTTGAAATAGACTGAACAGATTGTCATCGTCATTCCCATCTACGAGGTTCGGCCCCCGGCCACGAGGATCACTTGGGATATTCGCAAGGGTTTCCTCAGCCACCCCTTTACGAGCGATTCCCAAACTTTCCATTTTTCGCAGAAAGATATATTCGTTCCTTATATCCTTTGTCTTTAAGAAACTCATCAACATAGTTCAAAGGAGTACAAATTCCTTTTAAGGCACGATATAGCTTGTAAATAAAAGCGGGCTTTTGAACTCTTACGGGGTCTGCATCCTCGATGATTTCTTCCTGATGCTGATGAACAACGCCTTGAGGACTAGATGGAGGAGAATGACGCTGCCGAGAATGTTGTGGGCTCGGTTGCTGATCCGGGAGTAACTTCATCTTCGCAAGATCGAAGTGCGTAGGCCCTCACTCATTCTATGTGGTCCCCCTGCTTGCGATTCTTGAGGACTTTCGTGAAGATGACATCTTTCTCGTTGTTTGGAAGATTCCTTGCTTGACTTTCCTTAAAAGATGACAACTTTTTGAAGATTGAGCGAAGAAGACAAACGGGAATGGAGGATCGATGCTTTCTAGGGTTTTTGAGAGAAAAGTGAATAGAAAAGAGAAGAGAAATCGACAATGCACAATCGGTTAAAAAGAAGAGTAAACGAACCGTCACAAAGGAAATAAAAATATGCCTTTTCAAAATAACTGTCTTTATCCGCAAAATAGCTATTTCAAAAATAACTTCCTTTTTGAAAATGAATCGATGCAATATTTACGTTAATTAAATATAGCAACAATTTAAACACAATCCGATGATCGTACCTTTTCAAGATAAGATTGAGAGAGAAAGACTTACACCAAGGTCGAGCCAAGATCAGATAAAGTCTTGTAAGCTCCGAGTCTGAAAGTCTTTAGACTTTGATATCCTCATACCTCAAAATGTTGAGTCTGGACCGTATAGACTCAAATTGATTTTTCTCCAAAGGCTTTGTGAGTATATCAGCCAATGATTCTTTGAGTCAACAAATTGAATTGAAACATCTCCATTTTGAACATGATCTCTAATAAAGTGATGTCGAATCTCTATATGCTTTGCTCTTGAGTGGAGAATTGGATTTTTGGTGAGGTTGATAGCGCTGGTGTTGTCGCAATTAATCTCCGTGCATGAGTCTTCAATTTCAAAATCTCTTAGCTGTTGTTTTATCCATAGAATTTGTGAACAGCAGCTTCCAAGAGCTACATACTCGCTTCGTTGTTGAAAGAGACACAATGGTTTGTTTCCTTGAAAACCAAGATATTGTCCTCGTTCCAAGCAACCGGCAAGTTCCTGAAGTGCTCTTTCTATCAACTCGCAAATCGCCAGATCTCAAGCGTCTGAATATCCTTAAGATTAAAGTCTCCCTTCTTAGGATACCAAAGACCGATGCTTGATGATGAAGCGACGTATTTAATGATGCGTTTCGCAGCACCGAGATGAGATTCTCTAGGATCCGATTGAAACCTAGCACAGATGCAAACACTCAACAAAATATCAGGTCTAGAGGCAAAGTAAGATAAAGAAGTGATCCAATAATGCTCCCGTACAGCTTTTGATCAACTTTCTTCCCTTCTTCATCTTTGTCTATCTTTAAAGAACTTGACATTGGTATGTCGGTCTTTTTGCACTTTTCCAGTCAAACCTTTTGACAAGATCATTAACATATTTTTCTTGATAAATAAAAGTTCCTTCCTTCAATTGTTTTACTTGAAGACCAAGAAAGAATGTTAACTCTCCCATCATACTCATTTCAAACTCATCCTGCATAGACTTTGAAAATTTCTTGCACAGACTTTCATTAGAGGATCCAAAAATAATATCATCCACATATATTTGAACAAGTAAGAAACTTTTGTTTTCCTTCTTGATAAATAAAGTCGTATCTACTTTACCTTTGACAAAACCATTTTGTATTAGGAACTTACTTAATCTGTCGTACCAAGCCCGAGGTGCTTGCTTTAAACCATACAAAGCCTTTTTCCCAAGACGAGTCCGGCTTCTTTGGGTCTTCAAACCCCGGTGGTTGTTCCACATAAACTTCCTCATGGATAAATCCATTTAGGAAGGCGCTTTTGACGTCCATTTGGAATAACCTGAAATTCTTATAACAAGCAAACGCAAGTAATAGTCGAATAGCTTCTAACCTTGCCACCGGAGCGTAAGTCTCATCATAGTCTATTCCTTCTTCTTGCGTATATCCCTTGGCCACGAGTCTTGCTTTATTTCGTACGACTTTTCCTCTCTCGTTCATCTTGTTTCTGAACACCCATTTAGCTCCAATAACAGTTTTACCTTTTGGTTGGGATGTCAATTCCCAGACATCATTTATGCTTAACTATTTGAGCTCTTCTTGCATAGCTTCAATCCAGCTTTCATCAGATAAAGCTTCTTCTATGCTCTTTGGTTCAATTTCAGAAACGAGTGCCATAGCACTAGACTCTTCTCGCCTTTTGGATCTGGTGCGAATTCCTTCATTAATTTCGCCAATTATAAGATCTTTGGGATGACTGGACTTATGCTTCCAGTTACTTGTTGATTTGTCTAGTTGATGATCTCTTTCTTTATTTGGATCTTCACTAACAACCTTATGCTGGTTTTCCGAGTCCGAGATGCTTCTTGAGTTGTAGACTTTGAAGGGTCTCTGCAGTTCAGACTCTTCTTGATGAGTCTGACTTGATTCATCTTGCGTTGAGTCTTGAAATTTGACATTCATTGACTCCTCTACAGACTGACTCTTCTTGTTATAGACTCTGAAGGCTTTGCTTGATGTAGAATATCCAAGGAAGATACCTTCATCTGATCTTTCTTCAAACTTACCAACTCGATCTTTTGCATTTTTCAATATAAAACATTTACAACCAAATACATGAAAGTATGAAACAATAGGCTTCTTTTCTTTGAATAACTCATAAGGGGTTTTCTGAAGAATAGATCTTAAGAAGACTCTATTGATGATATAGCATGCTGTTGAAACAGCTTCAGCCCAAAATCGAGAAGAAATTTTACTTTCAATTAAAAGAGTTCTAGCCATTTCTTGAAGAGATATGTTCTTTCTTTCCACAACTCCATTTTGCTGAGGAGTATATGGAGAGGAGAACACATGCTTAAAGCCGATTCATCACAGAATTTTGTAAAATCTTGATTTTCAAATTCACCTCCATGATCTGTTCTTATACTAGAGATAACACATCCTTTTTCATTTTGAACCTTTTTAGCAAATTTTTCAAAATACGAAAAGGTTTCGGACTTACTTGCAAGGAAATATACCCAAGTAAAACGGGAGTAATCATCAACAATTACTAGGCAATACTTCTTACCCCAATACTCGAGTTCTGGTTGGTCCGAAGAGATCCATATGCAGCAACCGTAGTACATGATTAGTAGAGACATGATTTATTGGCTTAAAAGAATTTCTTACCTGCTTTTCCTGCAATACATGGAGTGCATGAATCAGTCTTTTGGTATGGCAATTTGGGTAGACCTCGAACAAGCTGCTTTGATGAGATTTTGGCTAATTGCTTCATGTTGACATGACCAAGCTTTTTGTGCCATAAGCTTGCTTCGTCTTGAATTGAGATAAGGCATTGCGATTCATTTGGTTTCACATCCAGAAGATAGATATTTCCATGTCTTCGACCCATGAAAGATTGAGTAGAGTCTTTACTGATTCCAGAACATGTTCCTTCTTGAAAGAAGATCTTGAAACCAGTTGACTAATGCTGAGAAGATTGTAATTGAGTCCTTCCACTAAGGAAACATTACTTATTGTGAGAGTTCCAATTTTCACGGTTCCAAATCCCACAATACTTCCTTTGTTGTTTCCTCCAAATGAAAATTTTCCACCATTTACTTGAGCAAGCTTTATAAAGCAATTTGAGTCTCCTGTCATGTGTCTTGAGCATCCGCTGTCAAGATACCACTTTACATGTTTCTTGACGGAGACCTGCATTTAAAATAAAGTCTCAAGCTTTCTTTGGTACCCAAATTTTCTTGGGTCCTTTGGTGTTAGTAAGATAAACAAGATTAGCCCATACTTTCTTAACAGGTTTCCATACCATAGGACACTTTTTTCAAAGTGATCCGACTGTTGCACTTAGAACATCTGAGAGCATTTCTACCTACAGGTTTTACAAAAACTTTCTTGAAGTGATTTTTGTAAACCTCACTCGAAAGCCTTTTCTTAATTCTTTCTTTTACTTTAGGAAAATCAATCAAGGGAATTGTTTCTTCTGTCATACCTAGACCAGACTTATTGAAGTAAGGTCTTTGTGCTGAAAGAATTTTCTCAAGTTTTTCAGACCCTATAGAAAATTTCTTTGATATATTTGATAAGTCTGTTTTTAAAAAAGCATTTTCTTTTAAAAGATTTTCTTCATTTTCTTTAAGATTGGAAACAGACAAGTCTAGACTTTTAACTCTTTCTCGCTAAAACATTTTCCTTTTGTTTTAGAGCTGAGTTTTCTTTTTTTTTTTAGTTTGGAAATTCTTTTGAGAGAAGTCTTAAGACTAAAGCATAGTTCATCAATATATTTAGAAACTTTGACAGGAATTTTAAAATTACTTGCCTCAAATTCACTGGTTCGAGTTTGATCCTAAGTCCGATCCGTGTGAGTCCGAGTCCGATTGTGCCATCGACATAGATTGGCATATTCATTATCACTTTCTTCACACTCGTATCACCTGTGTTTCAGCTTTGAGAGCTTTTCGAAATTTTTCAGCTTTTCCTTTCTTCTTCTTCGAAGAGGACAGTTGGGTCTGATGTGTCCCTTTTTCTTGCATTCAAAGCAGACTACATCTTTATTTGGTTCTCATCATCAATGCATTTGGTCTCATGTCTTTGAAAGCTTTGTTTCTTTGAGTTGAACCTTCTTCCTTTTCTATTTAGTTTTCTGAATCTTCTTATCATGAGAGCAAGCTCCTCATCGTCCATATCATCTTCAGAATCTGTATCATCATAATCATCATTTGATTTTAATGCAATGGATTTCTTACCTTTTGGATCTTCATCTTCATTGATCCTTTCCACTTCATAGGACTGAAGAGTTCCAATCAGCTCGTCACCGATAGTGGCATAATTCTCTCGCGTCTCTCTTATCGAAGTCTTTATGTGATTCCAATCCTCGGAGAGTCCACGCAGTAGCTTGTTTACCTTCATGGGATCAGAAGTTGGTTGACCTTGATTTTCAAGACCATTCACAATATCCGTAAAACGACTAAACATGTCGATATTGATTCTCCTGGTTTCATTCTGAAGGCTTCGTATTGACCGAGAAGAATGTTGATTCTTGTTTCCTTCACTCGATCTGTTCCTTCATAGGTGATATGCAATCTGTCCCAAACTTCTTTTGCTGTACCACAAGAAGATATTCTATTATATTCAGTTGGTGATAAAGCACAATATAAGGAGTAAATTGCTTTTGCATCGAGTGTTTGTCTCTTGATTATTTCTTCCCGAGACATTCCGCTGGTTTCTTCAGTTTCTTTTCCTCTTTCGTAGACTCGATGCAGTGGTAGGAGTAATTCATTTTTCTACAACGTCCCATTCCGAGGATCCTTTGATCGTAGGAAAGCTTTCATCTTGTTCTTCCGTATGTTGTAATCCTTTCCATCAAAGTAGGGTGGTCTGGTATTGCTTTGCCCTTCCATCAGCCCCGGTGCTAGCATACTAGCCATGGATCTTTTACTATGAAGTAAAACACTTCAAATAAAGTAAGTACACAGGCTCGATACCAATTGATATTGCTAGTATGAGTACCTAGAGGGGGGTGAATAGGTGCCTAAACAATTTATCGATATACGGAAGCGATTCTTAACATATGATAGAAAGTAAATTCTCTCTTAATTAACAAAATGAAATACGATCAAGGTAGAGAGAGTGAAGAAGAGAAAATTAAACACAGGATTTATAGTGGTTCGGCTTATTCCAAGCCTACGTCCACTCTTCCGCACCGACAGCCCCACCGGCTGGATTTCACTATGATCAAAAGAGAAGTTACAGCACAGCTTTGCCTTGATTCCACAAAGTAGATGTTCTACCACACCTTCTCAAGGTCTCTCACAAATATAGACTCTCTTTTGTATACAAGTATTCGCTCAAAGGATTTATCTAAACAAATAGGAGCTTCGACTTTGGAATTCTTCTATCGCGCACACCTCGAACAACTAAGAACGTCTTCCTTATATACTCCTTTATGCCATCATACCCGTTGGCACTTACCAAAGGAATTCCTCCAATCTACCCGTTGGACGGAATCAATTAGGAAGATTGTTCGAGCTATTAAAGGAACGTGTTGATAGCCCATCAATCCTGTTTGCCCATACAATCAGGATCTTGGTTTCCATAAGTAGAACCTTCCAATAAGATTTAGACAATCATCGAATCTTCAATCTTTGAATCAAACTTGATCAATCAAAGGATTCTGATACGTCTTCTCCTAGCCACGAGATCTTCTCCGTGATGATAAGGTTAAATCCTGAACAAAACATCCAGTTGGATAACCTTTCTTCAACGGATTAGAGACTCAATGAGGATAGACTTTGAGTCTTGAGTCTGGCTGTCCGGAAGTCTTCATACTTTAACTAACAGAGTTTGCAGACCTTCAGACTAGACTGATGGAAACGTTTTGTCAACTTCAAAACACTTTCGCTAAGATTTCTCCAACACTTTCTAAGTGTGAGATTACTTCATCATATTCTGGTTGGGGCTTCAAGCAATAGATTGTAGTTTTGAAACTCTCATACTCAAATCCCAAGCCTTCCAGAATTCCAAATAGTTTTGTGATTTCATCCACCTTTGGTTTCCTATGGCATTCAATTGATCACATATTGACTTGTATTCCCTGAGATATGCTGATAATGTTTGTTCACGTTTCTTGCAAGCCTGCAATTTTCCTCTTAACTCGAACTCCTTAGCTACTGATTTTTGTGTGAACCGATTTAACAGAGCTTGCCAAACTTCATAAGTAGTGTTTAACCCAATTATCAAGCTGAGTATATTTTCGACATCTTTTTACTAATCCAAGAGGATACAAGTTGATACGTTTTTATCCAATCATTATAATCAGGATTAGAGATCTCAGAAACTTGACCTCCTTCTTCAACCTGTACTGTCTTTGCAGGTGGTGAAATTTCCCCATTCACAAAACCGAATAGATCTTGGCTTCTTAAGAACCTATAGAATTGAGCTTGCCACAGGAGGAAATTATCCTCAGCTAATTTGATGTTAACGAAATTCGAGATATTGACATGAATAGGAAATGGATATCTCAAACTTCTTGCTGCCATTCTATTCTTCCCGATCTCTGATCAACTTCTAGTTGCAGACACAAATTCTACTGATTTGCAGTAAGATGCAACGAGAATATTGCTGATGAAGATTTAGATGTGGATGAAAAATACCAACTTATAGATCTTGTTGGAAGATACAAATATCTTCAGAGATCAAAGAAGCTTCGAATCTAACTTTGATCTGGTGTAGATCTCTCTACTTTGTTCAGCATCAAGATGATTTCTTCAGGATGCAGATGCTCTGATACCATGAAGAAGTTTATGCACAGAGAAGAAAAATGGGATGAAGAATCTGTAGAGAGATCTTGAGATGAAGAACTTCCTTCTATTCTGTTTTTCATTAATTTGCATTCAATCGAGAGTTAGCCTTTTATATACAAGGACTAACTCTGAAAAACTGTTTTTACAGGTATTGAATCAGTTGAAGAAAAAGTAACTAACTGAAGCAAATGTTGACTAACTTCCAGAACTGAACTACACTAGACTAACTGCCGAGACTAGTCAAGACTTGCAGCATTATACAGAGTGTTCACAACAGGTTTTCTTCTCATTCTTCTTAGCAGCATGTACATATTCTACTTCCTCTTCTACATATGTTTTCTCTTTATCGCTCTTGTATGTCTTGCTTCCTCTGTTCTTAGCTTCCCCTGTTCTTCCTGGTATCGGTGATAGCATTAGTTGAGAAGCCTCTGTTTCCTCGCTTCTGTTCTTCTGGCTTTTCTTAACAACATCCATAGTCTTACCAGGAAGTTGTAACCATGGTCAACAGAAAGGACTGTGAATTTAAGACGCAACCCAGATGACCATAAGTTCTAGCGTGCACAATAGAACATCCAACTGTTACTACAAGTCGCATACAATCTGGGATTCTCGCAAGTCAAAAATCAAGCTCACTCTTATTGTAATGGAAGGAGCTCCATTCTGACAATCATCGTTTTTCCTAAAAGTCAAGTATGGGTCCTAGACTCCAACAGACTTGGTAAAGAGGCGATATGACCCGTAGCTTCCCGCACCTTCATTTTCCTTACATTGTCAATCTTCTTCCTAGACCAACTAAATGAAGTACACATGCAAAGCTGGAGCTAAAACGGTGAGGCTTAGAACTCACTCGAGAGACATAGACCGATCTGTTTCGTGACCTCTTAAACCGGATTAGACTCAACGTGTTACAAATAGAGAAGTTTGAAGTCCAAAAGATTTCAGCCTAGCTTGGGACCACTTGGTTCGAGCATCTCAGCTGTCCCAAGGATAAATAGGGCTCGAGGTAACCCAAACATGGCTCCGACGTCCCTACAGCCTCCGTCTGTGTGGGTTCGGATGTCCCATCTTTGCTGAAGCTTTAGCCCCAATCCAATAAGAATACAATTTATGTGGGCTTATGATTAAGAAAATGCTCTTAATATGCAAATATAGATTACTATATTTCTTCTTAAGAGTTGAGATCGAGCCCTCATTTTTCTATGCAATGGATGACTATATAGGCTGTCAAAATTTATATGTTGGCAAGTCCCCAAAAGGAATGAGAAGCTGCTCATTATGATGCCTATTTGGCTGTTGTCGTTAGATTCAAGAGCAATCGATTGGATTGAACTCGAGAAAAAATGCCTAAGAGAGCGATGGAAGAAACCAAGAAACTCTTGATTTGGGCTTGCTGGTATTTGAAAGGCGGAGACAGTCAATGAGTGATTTATATCATGCTAAACGAATCAGGTTCTAACGGAAAAAGTATTAAAAAAGTCCTAAGCCTATTATATTAATACAAATTCTGTTTTAAATATTTCAATTAGACCAATTTATTCATAAACTTTTTGCATTTATGCCAATTGACTCTATCCACATAATTTTTGGAAAAAAAGCACTAACATGGATGCGGGTTATTCTACATAGCAAGATTGGTATTGACATTGATAAATTTTATATATTTTTTAAAAATTTTGAATTTTTTATTATTTTATTTTCCTTTTATCATTGCGAGCAATGAGGGCAACCTCACCTAGGCCATGAGAGTTGAGCCCTCACCATTTCCAGTGAGGGTCACCCTTGTCGAACCTGTCGAGGGTTGCACCCCTCACCGCCCTCACCAGCCACAATGAAAAAAAAAACGAAAAGATAAAGAAAAGAAAAGAACAATAAATTCATAGAGAAATAAAAAATTGTAAATATGTCCACATCAGCATTGATAGTGCTATATAGGACAGTTGGCATCTATATCGGTGATTTTTATCCAATATTGGTTAGATAGACTTAACAAGCATATATGTAAAAAGTTTAGAATTAAATTAGTCCAATTGAAAGTATTATGACCAAAATAGTATCAATGCAATAACTTTGAAACTTTTTTGGTACTTTCCTCGATTCTAACGTAATAATTTGCTACCCTCCTAATGGAAGCTAAACTTTTAATTCTCCGCTTTTGGGAAAATCAATTCAAACATGTCCAACGTTCTTTTAAGTTGACAAGCTCAAACACAAAATTGAATCATAATCCTTCAGGGTGATAGTTCAACGATACAATCATTGGAAATTCGCACGTAGAAGCCTAATGAATTCGATTCAAAAGAAGGACCGCGATGATGTAGGCAAGTCCTAATAACTATCACTTGCAATTTATGAAAAGAATGATTATTCAAAGTTAATGGAATTTTTAGACTAAAAGAAAAGTTCATGGAATTTCGTCTAACTGATTGATTGACGGAATGTAATGAACCTACATAATCCTAAGCCGGTAAAACTGGTTAACTACCCACCAATAAGGTGTTGGCTTAGATAATAAAAGAGTTCGTTCATTTTCTTATAGTTTTGAGTTTTTTTTTTTAGAGTATTTAAAATAGGAATCTCATGTGATCTAGACAGACATGCGGGAATTCAACTTAAGATCGCCTGGGGAGGTGAACCGGTTAAAATGGACGCGCGGACCCCTGGAGTGCCTTAACTTTGGCCAAAGAAACACTTAATTGCCATAACTTACAAAATGTATACTTAAGTGCCAAAATCGGAGTAAAAGGGATCACTTGAGTGCCAATCCGGCCAAAATCCTAATTGCTTTGACAAAAAACAAGATGATTGTCGTTTTATTAGCATTTATAAAGAAATTACTTGGCCATTAAGGCAAATAATCTTCACAAGTAATATATTTTTACACTATTGGCACATTAATTTTCTCCAATTAGTGTCACGTTTGAATTGTTAGCGAAGCAGATCCGAGTAACTTTATGTGCGCTTAAAATGCAAGACATAATTCACAATATTGAAAGATAGTTGTATCTAACAATACTCGTTATGATATTCTAAATGTCTTTTTTCATTTGAAGCGCAACCAATGCAATTTAAAAACATACAGACAGTTAACATGAGCATTAACGGATTACAAATGTTGAAATGCCCCACATCCAAATCAAACTCTTTGTTGCTGTCTTTTTCACTCTCTTGAAATTTTATTTGCAGGGATTGCACGTATTCCGAAAGATGTTCAAAATCATTGAGCTTGCTTGCCGAATCCTTCTTCTTGCATCCACTTTTCAATGTCCCAAGTGTCTCTCCAATTCTGATCAGGAGATTGCAGGAATTTGAAAACAGCAAAACCCATCTTTTCTCTCCATTGCTCGAATGGCGGTAGTCCCAATTGACCCAAAAGCCACTTCTCATACTGGAACTATCAAGCACATGAAAGAAGATCAACGTCTTCGCATGAGAACCAAAAAAATAAAATAAATAAAGTAGCCTCATTTCATAGGTAATAAGATGGTCCTCAGCCAACATCGTTCAAAAGAATTTGCGGAGATCATACTATTCTTGTGCTTTATTGTGGATACTGCCCACTATTAGGAGAAATTTTTAATGAGTGGAAAAATATACTAAATTGAATTTGGATCATTGAAAATGGTTGGTCCCATGAGTGTCCTACCGTATCTGATGTTCCAAATTGAGTTTAGTTTACATACTTGGTTCATGCCAAGTGGGAGAAAATTAGGTCCAATGCCTGCTTAAGAAATGCTTCGAACAATTACCATTGGATGATTGGCAACTCTAAAAATGCATCATTCATCCAATGGTAAATGTGTAAATATTTTTTTACGCTAGCAGAGGAACTAATAATAATTGAAAAGTACTTTGTCTTTTTAACTTTATGAGTTGTCCAATTTATTAAAAAAGTCTAGCACAATGAAACTGAGGAATGACAAGTTAGTTTCAACCTTTTCCATTTCAAGCTTGTGAACGTGATGCTTAGGCCATCCAAGTTCTTCGATGTGCTGGTAATGTTCTTGAACAGAAGACATCATCTCTTCTTCACTTGGCAACACCAACTCCCTAGATAGAACCTTGGCTACCCATTTGGACTGTAACTCGCTCAGGTATGCATGAACAGTCTAATCCCAGTCGAGACCGATGGCAAGAATGTGCGAATAAGGAATTAAACCAAAGAATTAGTGATTTGGAACCCATGTGAATACATTAGATTGCTTCCACAACTCTAAACTCGCATATTGATAAAATGATCTAAACCTTAAATATGGCATAAAACAGCCAAACTAGAAGTGTTTCCTCTCCCATTTTCTTTCTTTGCATTTTCAACCAGTGAAAGATCAATTCCTACATCTTTGAACTTAAATATTAAGTAATCAGTCACCGATTTTCTAATTGCTGGAGAACAAGTCGTTTGTTTGGCTTAAAACAAGTACTAAGTGTGACCTTTTACCATCACATATCAGTTGACTTTCTTCTGGCAAAACCTTAATCTCCAGTTATTCTACGCAATGGAAGAGAAAATAATTCATAGAAAAATCTATACCAGAAAGGGTATGTCAATGAAAGAGAGCCAAGGAGCTAGGGTTGGTGGGAAAACATGTTTATATAAAGGCCCCACGCAGTTGTTGTCCACACTTACAAGTCCCTTCGTCTTCAGAAATGGGAAATGATAGCTATATCTGCAACATGAGAATCATATATATCATGCAACATACGACACCATACTTGCACATTTATTATCAGGCATATGTGAAATTACTTGTGGAATTTGTCATGAGTAAACGAATAAGTAACAGCAGAAAACTATATATATATTTTTTATACCCAGTGCAATGGATAATAACGTCTGCATATACAGACGATCCGTCTTGGAACACTAATTTACCATCCTCTTCCGCACATGCAATCTGCCAAAAGACAAAACCAGACAAATGAGATTGAGATCAGATTAAAATGATCACGCACTTAATATTCGAGGATGGAAATTAGGACTTTCAAGGCTGCACTTGGATTTTCATATAAACTTAGTTGCAAAAAAAAAAAAAAAAAAAAAAAGGAGATAAACCATTAAATGTAAGGTACCATGGTATGCGGGAACACCCCATCGAGTTTTCTCAATTTCACAACTTGGGCATTTGTTTCTCTTGAGGCTTGATGAACTTCTCTGGCAAAAGGTAAGATGTCTTTGGCTATTTCGGTTGCGCTAATCCCTTTTCCTATTATCACCACAATCTGTCGTGCAAAATAGAGAGAAACAATTCATACATAAACTTAATGGGAGTGAGCTGTAAGTTGAAGGCACATACGACGTTGTTGTAAGTGATGAGAAAGGACTGGCAATGTGATTCATGAGTGAGAGGACTCATCCAACTCAAGGGATCATCACTGATGTACGCTTTTTGACGACTTGACCCCATGTATATCAGGCCGCGGTAGGAATTAGATGTGAGTTTCAAGGACGAATTAAGTCCCAAGCCACCCCGATGAAAGCAGGGAGTAATCCTCGAGGGCTAGCAAATGTAGACAAAGTACACTCCTTGCAGTTTTCTAACTAGAATAGTGAAGAGAGTAGACATGAACCAAGTCACATATTATATGATGAATGTCTAATTGGACAATTGAAGCTAACACTAATGAGGATGTTAGTGTTTTACATAAAGGAATTCGCAACACCTCTCTAGTCATGAGAGTGTGCTTGTGATATTTTCATCAAGTAAATACCCCCGCCCCCCTTAATGATAAACACTTAATGCTCCATTTTGAGGGTTGGTTTACATTAATCATTTGATTGTTGCACGTAATCTAAGAAATTTCATAAGTTAATTCGAGATTATGTTTGAAGAAAATAAAGAAGTCATATCAGTCACACCTTATCTTTGTATGGTTCAGGAACTCGATAGTTATGACTGTGTAGTTGTTCTCTTGGCCATGTTGATCTCCCTGTGACAAGCATTTTTCTAGTGAGATAAAAAAAAAGTGAACAATAAAGAGAAGACCTCACAATCGTATGGTATACATATAATTACAGAAAAAAGACAGAAAACTATTCCAAAAAGCATATGTGTCTAGTTTATGTAATTTATTTTTCATAACGCAATCCAACATTTTAAGTTGATTATATAAAGATATAGGTCCACCTGTTTGCCGACTCAATTTTTAATTAGGCAAAATGACTTAACTGTTGTAATTCTATTTTGTGTTCGACAAGTTCGAACACATGAATAATTCTCACTACTCTTACATTTCGACTCATATCCAAAAATACTCCTCAAATGACTCGAAGACAAAGCACAAGTATGGAATTATAAATCCTTCGAAATTGATAGAATAGAAGTCACGCAATTCACATTATCTAACTGGCCTTCCTCGCAAATTATGACACTTTGTATACATTAGCATAAAGTTTTTTTTGTCCAAGAATTTAGTTTGACAAAAAAAAAAATTGTAAGTTTGAGCTTTTCTCTTTTCAGAAAGGAGAGGTAGGTAAAATCAAGTTTTCACTATACTTGTTTAGGTTAGATGACGTGTTTATGTCTGAATATCATGGTAACTAGAACAAAGAGAGTATTTTATAACTCTGTCACCTGTCATTAGTTTCTTAACATATTCATTTTATTAAGAACTAATCGAATTAAGTCACTGTACTTATATTAGATGTCTTATATACATAAGAAATCTTTTCTCCTAACCAATATGAATACCGAAAAGAATATTAAAGTTTTCAAAGTTTTTTCCCGAACCCTCGTTCTTTATAAATTCGTTTTCCAAAAGAGGGCACTTTCTATCTTATTTATCTATTGGGAGCAGACTTTGTGGCAAGTAAGCATCTATGTGGCTTTTTAAAAGAATTTTCAGTTCTTAGTATCTCAATCAATTAGGAGAAAATTCAAAAATTTTCCTTTTTTATAACACAAAAAAGTTTTTAGCAAAGATTTGCATTTGGTACTACAAAATAAGTTTTCTTAATCAAAAAAACACTTGATTATGTAATTTGAAAGTATATTATGCTAAAGACATTCTCAAACAATCTATATTTTAATTACATAACAATTTATATGATTGCTAATTATTAATTCTCTATAATACACAGTAATATAAATTCCTCAAAAGCTCTCTTTATGAAAAGGGGCAACCATGTTACAACTTGTGATAACCAATATAACAACATTATTATTATTTATTTATTTTGATGACCAAGAAACTCCGAAACCGATAGCCGGCAGGAAGAAATTGGGGCTAACACAAGCTAGCCACCACACTCACGCTAGCGGTTAAGTCACCAAGTAACGCCGCTGGGATTTGAACTTGGCACCTTTCGTGGGAGGCACAAAGCTCAAGCCAACAACGCCACCGCAGTGGGTGGTACCATGGGTGGTACCAATATAACAACATTATTAATACACGTGATCTATGAAAATATCTACATAACATATATAGTAATACATAATTAATTACAATCTAGTTTTTTTTTATCAGTCTTATTATATTTCTACTCTACACTCACTCTCAGACTTTTGCCCTACCTCTTGCAGGGCGTGGGAGTCGAAACTCACTCCTGAAACTTACACGTCCCCACCCCATTCCCCTTGAAAAGGTGGAGATTTAAACCCCTCACCTCCTCCTTCTATGTTGAAAGGGTGGCCACTGGGGCGAATCCCAATGGTTATTACAATCTAGTTTACTTTACGTAATTATACCATCTAAATTTGTAGATGGAATCTTAGGCTCTGTTTGGTAACCATCCAAATATAGCCAAATTCTGATTTTTTTGTTCCCGGAATTAGTTTAGGAATAGAATCGCGTTTGATAAAAATTTTGTTCTTAGGAACAGATTTGGAGTAGAATTAATAATAAAAAAAAAAAAAATTGATTCTTGTTTTGGAACAAAAGAAAAAGAATAAAAAAAGTGGAAGAAGAATCCTCTGCTCAAACATGTTCTCTCCCCTCCTCTGTGGCCATCCGCCTCAGTTCGCCGATGTTCGTCGTTCGCCGCCGTCCGTTGCTGTGTCCGTCGTTTGCCAATCGTCGGCAACCGATCTGGCGAGCTAGCCGAGGCAAGCCCAGCCACCGGCGAGGCAGGCCTAGCCGGGGCTGGGCAAGGCCCGCCCCAGGCCGGGTAGGCCTTGCCGGTGGCCAGGCAGGCCTCACCCAGCCCGGTGAGGCTCGACCGATGAGGGCCGGCCTCGTCGAGGGCCAACGACACTCTAGTGAGGTCGCTGGCCCTCGTCCTGGCTGGTCGCTAGTCCGGCGACCGGCCACAAGAAGAAGAAAAGAAGAAGAAGAATAGGAGAAAAAAAGTTTTAAAAAAAAAAATATTTAAAAATTAAAATAAATTGATTTAGAACAAAATCAATGAGCATGATACGAAACACAATTCTATTCTAGAATCAGAAATTGTGGACAGTTACCAAATGACTTAAAATGCTTAGAAATTGTTTTCGAGAACAAAAAAAAAAAAAAAAAAACATTTCTGATCAGAATATGTTCCAAGGAACAAAATCGTTACCAAACGTGCCCTAAATGCTAATGATAGAATGAACTTTCATGGTTCAAGTTATCATTACACAAATATCGAACCATAGCTCACTTCAACTGCGGGTCTATCATCTATGTGACTGGTCTTGCTCGTATTGAACAGTGATTCTTGCAAAGGTAACTGGCGATGATCTTACAAAGATGGATAGATTTCTCTGGTAGGTACCACTGCTAAGGTAATTAAGGTGAATATCGATGTAGCTTTTAGAGAAGAAATTCATGAAGGAGCCTGGCGTGGTTTGCAAAGATAGATAAGATGCCCTATTTATGGTTTTGCCTTATAACCTAGATGCCATTTTGCTTCTTAGAATATTTAAAAATAAATCACGCTTTTTATATAACAACTTAAGCTTTTAAAATAATTGGCGATGATCTTACAAAAATCTCACATGGTATCAGAACATGAGATTATGAATTCAAATCTTTCTAAGCCCTTATTTGCCTCTTCAATTGAATTTACACGCTTAGTACTAGATAGAAGGCCAAAATAAATGTAAGTAAACCACTCATTTATCTAACAGTTTAAACTTTTAGAACAATTAACAATTGTCTCATAAAATCTCACACCGTCTCCGTGCCGAGACTTTTGTGTTATTTGAAAGAGATAACCCTTATTGTGTGGAGTTAGTCTAACCCTAGTTAAGGGTGTTGCGGAATGTCGCTCATCTGCTTGGGAAGACCGTGATCTGCTTTTTGACTGTCAGATGCTGATGAGTTCCTTCTGAAGTGTCTCTTGATGGCAAACCCACACCTGAATGGGTTGCTAAGAAGTATAGTTCGGATGTTCTCTTCCCCTAATTGGTGCTTACTCGACTACTAAAACGGACGACGACAAATTCAGGCAAGAAAAATGAAGAAAACAGATACCGACGAAGCGAAGCAATTCGAGAATGATAACATTACACCGGACGATGTACCTGGAAATTCAGCAATCTTTGGTTGGGCGTGCTTGCCGTTACAAACCACCACAGCCTCGAAAACATCCTCGCCCGCAGCCTCCTCTCCATTGCGCGTCCGCCACTCCACAGCCCACTTGTCCCGCCTCCCCTGGACCGCATGCTCAACCCGAACCACTTTGTGCTTGAACCGAATCAACTCGATCAGCCCAAAATCCTCCGCGAAGCGGCGCAAAAACCGGAGCACCTCCTCGTGACCCAGGAAGGTCCTTGGGTCGCCACATCCCTTCTCGAGAAATGGGTAGTCCGAGAAACCCATGAGTTGCCTCGGGAGGTTCACCCGAAGCGACTGGTACATGCTGGTATGGATGACCTCACGCCCTGGATCAGATCCTAGGAGGTCGGATTCGACCCGAGGGTCGTACAGCCAAGTGCCACCGACATCGTTGCCACTCTCGAACACCACCACTTGGTGCCCCTCGCGGCGGAGCTCCCTGGCTGCAACTAGACCGGACATGCCGGCCCCGATCACAGCCACCTTTACGTGCAGTTTCGTCATTGTTTTGATACCTAGATCCGGATGGTGTACTAGGTCTACACTTCAGTTTTCGCTTCCTTTTATAGGAGATTCTCTCTTGTATATGGCATTGGTTACTTCCACAACAAAATAACTGTCGCTTCCTTCATGTGCTTTTATATTAATTTTATGGGCTAGACCAATAAAATTTATATGAATGTGGGTGTTTCGTATTGCCCAAGGTCAATGATATTTGCCCCTGATTTAAGATAGATATTTTTACTCTACTTTAACATTGCTTAAATTTTGGGACAGATATTAGAAAGTGTTGTCTCATCACTAGTTATTTGGGATGAGGTTTTCCGGTTATTCGCTCATTAGCACTATTGTCTAAAGTGATTAAGATTACAAATGGAAACAATCCTTAGAAATGACGGTATTTCTAATCCCCATCTTAAAGTGATTAAGATTAGAAAGGCTTGAATTAGTCAGTGGTGTCGCTGCCTACCGATCGGAGTTCCAGACAATAGAAGGGCTCTATCCACCGAGGCATCGAATCAGGACAATCTGGCATGCCGTTGAAGAGCCAATCGATTCAGCCGTCTTCCTGGCAATGAATGCCCATGTCTTGATCTTTGTGGTGCCCATAAGTATGACCGTCCGTGAAGTATTTACAGTTGGGGTCGATGCTGCGATGTTACTCGTTCACCTTCATGGATAAAGTAGAGACCTAGAAATAGAGATCCATCGCCCAAACTGTCGACCTTTGTCCAAGTGCTCGCTACGATGTTGATTGAGAACACTTGAAAGCCGGAGGTCGTAAGCCCTAGTTGCCATTCTCCCCAAACTACCAAAAATGACCCCCGAACACACCATGAGATAAAGCTTCTCAATGAAGTAATTGCTATCGATCAATCTGTGCGGCCTCCATGCCATGACTAGGGCTTCTGTAGTAGGGTTAGGTCCGTCTTTGTCTCACGTCGCATGCCCTTATCGTTTCCTTGCCATCCACAACAAGGAACCGACCCTTGTGGTATATTAGGTCTATATCTATGCTGTAGGGGCTTTCCATGGTCGACACTTTGTCCCCGTAGTTCCATAATCCCAGCCGTCAATCGATTTCGGGGAGAACCATGACCATCACATTCTCAATAAATTAGAGTAGGTTTTCTTCGAGAATCTAGTTCGACAAAAGAGGGTATCCTATCATTTTGTTACCCTCCTCACCAATCTCGTAACATACTCACTTTATTAAGAACTAATCGAGTACTATCACTATATTTGTAGTATATGTCGTCTTTACATAAGATATTTATTCTCCAAACCAAGATGAAAATAAAAAGAATATTGAAGTTTAAGAGATTTTCCCACCCACACTTCATAAACTCCTTTCCCAAAAAAGGGTACTTTCAATCTTATTTATCTATTGAAAGCACTTAGAGCCATGGAAGAATCTATGTGCTTTTTTTAAATTTTCAATTTTTTATATCTCGATCAATTAGGAGAAATTTTAATAACTGGCCTTTTTGATAACAGAAAAAAGCTTTTTAACATAGTCTAATTGTGTAGAGTCAAAAACATTTCTTAATGCCCGAGACAAATTATTATTAACTTAAAAGTGTATTATGCTATAACACATGTAAGTACACATAATCAATTATTTCCGCTATTGTTAAACTGACTATTAATTAATTAATTGTATATTATACCTTTTGCTAGAAATTTTATATTATACGTAGGAATATTGAATTATCAAAAAAAAAAAAAAAAAAAAAAATCTCTATATGAAAAGAGGCAACTAATTCCAAATTGCAATAATCAATACGAAAATGTTGCTAATATGTATAATCTAGACTTATGTCAATATAATTACACAACATATATGATTACACATTATTAATTACTAACTATATTAGTTTATTTGATAATATCATCTAAATATACATATATATATATATATATACATATATATATATATACATATATAGATATATATATATACATATATATATATATATATACATATATAAATGTAGTACTATATATATATATTTTTATACCAAGGATACGGCCTAACTCACCTTACGGGACCACAATACCGACTATAGCTCGGGAGAGACTAGTTCAGCAACCTACCTCCGGAGCCCCCACTTAAATCACGGAGCATACCTGGGGGGTTGAACTCTTGACCTCTTGGTTCAGGGGGGAAACGCCCCCACCAACGCAACCATGCGTGGGTAGGTTTAGTATCGTATATAATTGATATACTAATGATAGAATAAACTTTCGTGGTTTATGATATCATTACATAATGTCTATTATGTATATGTATCAACATAGATCTTGTTTTTCATGTTGACCTGTTGTTTTATCTACTAATCTGTATCTTCTCCCCGCTCCTCACTTCCACCACATATCAAAATGGTGCGGTGTTAAGAAGCGTGCAACTCTTGATCTGCCAGCTTTTGCTCTGCGTATCTAGATTATAATTTTATTACTCAGTTGTGAGCTTCCCAAGTATATGCTGCACTTTACCAAAAAAAAAAAAAAAGTATATGCTGCAGCACGAGTTCCTTTCTTTGCGTTGCCTTTGACGGGTCCTCTATGTACTTTCGTCAGCAAAGTTTCGTCAGCAAGGTTTCGTCAGCACATTCTCTTTCGATCTCTTTTATTTTTTTTTGTTTTGGCCATACGTCTTCTCACGAATCTATTTCTATTATTGTTAATATTTAAGATTAGGTCACTGTCGAACAAGGGAGACTTCAATATTTTACTTCAATTCCAAGGCCGGTAGCATTAGACTCTAGTATATATTATACTTTTGTTGAGGTTTCCAGATCATATTGACCAAATTCCTTGAATAGCTACGAGCGACACCATCTGTCCAATAGGTGGAAAGTCTCCATGTGCTCGCTGCTTCTAATTAATTCAATTGAACAGCTTCGTGTTCATCTACTTGTTCTATTATTAATATTTAATATTATATATTATAGAAGGGAGACTTCCCCATGTTGCTTAAATTCCAAGGCCGGTAGCATTAAACTCTATCATATATTATACTTTTTGTGGGAGACTTATCAAAAAAGCCTTAAACCTATTGTAATTATGTCAATTCAGTCCTAAACTTTTTTTTTTTTTTTTTTTGCCAATTCAGTCATAAACATTTTGCAATTATGCCAATTTAGTCCATCCAGCTAAATTTAGCCAGCCGGCGCTAATGTGGACACTAGCCGGTGACGGTCATCCGACAAACGCTAATGTGGCATTTTTTAATAATATTTTTGAATTTTTTTTTGAACTTCTGAATTTTTTTGAATTTTTTTTTTCTCTTTTTCCATCATCTTCTCATTCTCCTCGCTAGCCTCGCCATCACCGGGCGAGGCCCTGCTAGATTTGTCGAGGCTCGGCCTCGCCCGACGATGGCGAGGGCCAAGCTCACCAACACTAGTGAGGCAAGGTCGACCCTCACCAGGCTGGGTGGGGCCGAGCCCCACCATCTCCGGTAGGGCCTTGCCCAGCCAAGGTGACGATTGACCTCATTAGTGGCCGGTGGGGGCGAGCTTGCCACTACAGGCGAGGCTGACCTCGTCGGCCAAAGGCACCAACCAGACGAAGGAAAATGTGGGGAAAAAAGAAAAAATTAATTAAAAAATTCAAAGAAATATTTAAAATTTTGAATAAAAATAAAAATATATATTTATAAAATTGCCACATTAGCGTTGGCGGGCTAATTTTGGTTAGATGGACTGAATTGGCACAATCATAAAAGATTAAGGATTAAATTGGCCAAAAAAAAATTAAGGACTAAAATGGCATAATTGCAATAGATTAGGACTTTTTTAGTAATCCTCCCTACTTTTTGTTGAAGTTTTTAGATCATATAGACCAAATTCCTTCAATAGCTACAAACAACTCTATCTGCGCGATTGGTGGAAAGTCTCGATGTGCTCAGCTACTCCTAGTTAATTCAATTGAATAGACTAGGTATTCATCTATGCTTTTTCTTTTTTTTCTAAATTGACCTACGCGGTGCCCGGGTCAATGACTAATTCTATATATAACAATATTTGTTTTTCATGACCATTTCCAGGCTTTGACTTTTCAATACGACAAGCCCAATTCCCAGGCCAAGCACAGGCTGTCATTTAGTAATTCTCCTACAAATATTGTCTAAAAATATATCTTATGAATATGATTCCTAACAATACATTATTAGAATATACTGGATTTGTCGCACATATAGAACTAGTAGAATGATCTTATTATCATTATGACTTTTAAACTTGTTATTGCATTACCATTGTAGATCATGAAAACAAAAACCGAAGACTAAAAAGCTGTCAATAAGTCAATTTGTTGTGATTTTTTATTCTTGATAAGTTTAATGAACCAAACGTAAACAAACCTATCATGCATGTGTGAGTAAGAAACTTTGTAAAGTGCAATCTCTCATGTCTAAACTTATGCTTCACTTGTTCACCATAAATCATTTATGTCAACAGTGCTAAACTCAGGATGAATTATCAATTATGTCGTGAATGAGATATGCAAAGCCCAATTTATGAAATTGTAATGTATGATTTGCATAAAATATGCTATGGATCAAAGTGAAGGAGTCCAATGCAAAGTGTATAATCAATATAACATATAGTTATATCATGGCTGCTTCAAGTCAGATAAGGTTAACTTAAAAGTTCAACAACATAAGTTTAGTGCAACGTTTTATTATCGTAAGTTGTGGGGAAAAATTATCCAAAAGTCCTAAACCTATCGTACCGCTATAAATTTATTCATAAACTTTTCAATTTTACCAATATAGGCTAAAGCCTTTTGATGATTTCACAAGGAAGTCCATCCGGCTAATTATTACCTAAAAATGCTAATGTGGATGTCTAATCAATGGCAATCATCCTATGTAGCATGATTGGCATCTAATGTGGATGACCTTAAATGAAACCATGTGGTTTTGAGTTTATTTTCTCAAATTTTGTCTGGTCTTTTTTTTTCTTTTTTTTCTCCTATCTGTACTTTTTTTACTGTTCACTTTCTTCCCTCCCCTCTTTCTTCAATCGCGCTTTCCCTCACGTTCGCCAACGTCAATAGGGAAGGAAGAAGAAGAGACAGACGTTGCTCGCATCTAGTGGCCCTTCTGTGGCAATCGTTGTGCATCTCATGGCACCTATGGATCTGGGTCCGACGAACTCTGCATTGACTTGAGGCTCGCGAATCTACAATGACCACCCTCTTTCTGCTCTTAAAAAAAAACAGAATCAACCAAATTGGCGACGAAATTACACATAATCCAGCTTTCTGAATGACATAAATGATATTGACTGCAATGAAACTGCAAATTGGTGCACCATAAATAATATAATAGACTTATTTTAAAAATAGGTGCACTAAAAGTCCTAAACTTTATTACAAAAATACAATTCAGTCGTAAAATTTTCGTAAAATAAAATTAAATCCTAAAGTTTATCAAAATAATTTCATCATGTTTTCTCGTTAACATTATTACCAAATTTAGTTTATGAAAAATGCTCACATGGTTTTATCATCATCATCATCATCATTATTATTATTTTCTATCTCCTATGCAATTTTAACTATACTAATGCATTAAGCACAAGATTAAAATGATGTTCGAGTACAATCCTATTTTTTAGCCTAAAATAAAAAAGCTAAAATTTGAAAGGACAAAAAAAGAAAGTAAAAACCCACCGCCTGTGGGCCGGCGGTTGTGCCACTAGGAAAGGGCCTAGTGTTTTTTTTTTTTTTTTTCTTTTATGTGTTTTCTTAAATCTTTTAGCCCCTCTTTTATTTTTCTTTTAATCTATTTTTTTTTATTGGTCCTACTCTAATTCTACTTTTACCATTCACTCTCAAACTTTTGTCCTGCCTCATTGCAGGACGTGGGAGTCGAAACCCACTCTTGAAATGAAATCGTCCTCACCCCAATCCCCCCTGAGAATGTGAGAATTTGAACCCTCCACCTCCCCCTTCCAAGTTGGAAGGGTGGCCATTGGGGCGAACCCCAGTAGTTTCTTTTAATCTAATTTTTTAACTAATGTAGCACTCAAGTGATTGAATAAAAAAAGAGTATGATATTTAAATGAATGCCATATAAAAATTATGGCATTTGTACTATCCATATCTCAAATATGTCATTTCCTAATTTAAAGGCCTATGACAATTTGTGGCAACAAGTGATTACATGATGCATTGCAAAATCAAGGGACTTTTCATTCCCTTCTTGAACAAAACCATTGCCCCCTCTTCTACCTGCTTTAAAGATGTTCATCCCTTTTTCAACTGCTATTTCTCCATTGTTTCTCTCTATTATATTTAAGATTGTCACCGTCAAACAAGTTGCATAGTCAAACTTGTTTCCGTCTGCGGTTCTCTATCTCGAAAGAAGGGAGAATTCTTTCTTTACTACCTCCATGTAATGTTTAATTTCCAAAGCCAGTAGCACTATATATTGTATCACATATAATGCATAAACTAGATTCGTGCAACAATTCTATCCGAACCGTTCTTGTCCGAGGATCATATAGAACAGATTTCTAAGAAAGCCACAAGAAACTACTCTCTATTAAATTGGTGAAATGTCAAGTTGACTTCAGCTACTTCTAATTAATTCAGTTAAACAGACTATTATTCCATATACTTTATTCATTCTTAATTGACCTAATGAATATAATATTCTACACAGCGTCCGGTCAATGATATTTACATATATAACATTATGTTTTTAGCTGTGCATTTCTTGGCTCAGGCTTTCCAATACGAAAAATCAAATTCCCATGCCAAACACGCACAGTAAATTAATAGTTGTCATTATAAATATTCCCTGAAAATCTCTTGTGATTAATTTTTTTTTTATGAAAACCGATTAATTAAAATTGTGCATAAGTCAATTCCTTATGTTCTTCATTGTAGATGAATGAAATGAACCGAACAACAACAAACCCATTACACATTTACGAAAAGTAACTTCACAAAGTACAATCTTTCATGACGAAACTTATGCTTAACTTATCCACCATAAATCATTTATGTCTATAGTACTAAACTGAGAAAAACTCATGACGAATCATCATTATCTCATAAATCAGATGTATAGGGCCAAATTTATGAAGCCAAGGAGGTGAAAGAATCTAATACAAAGCCTATAGTCAATATCGTATTTAATTATATTGTGACGGCTTGGAGTTGGATTAGGTAGAATGTTCGAAAAGGTGAGTGTAGTGCATTTTATTGTAATAGTGGCGTATAAATGATATTCATGTTTCTTTACCAAAAATAAAATAAAATGATATTCATGTTTAAGATACGAGAGTGCTATCCATAAATGCTTTGCTCTACTGTCAAAGTTAAGGGGGGCAAATAGCAGAATATATAACGACCTTGCGCGAGAACATGTTGGGGGAATACACGTGTAGATGGCTATTCCCTCGGCTAATCATAAAGTTTACTGTGCTTCAATTAAGTCTAGTAAATAATTTGTTCCGATTAAGACTCCCCCCCCACTAAACATTGGCCATTTTATATATCATCGCTGTTATTATATAACTAATAAAAAGCTTAATCAAGTGTCGATTATGTGATTCGAAAAATTTGGGGTGCATTATTTGAATGCCCAAGTGTCCATAGCAAAAATATGATGTTTTCTTTTCGCATGATAACTACTCCTGCATTCACTCAAATGCCATTACGATGATGGAAAAGATAATGTTCTTTTGTTTTCCTAAATTGGCACGCATCTACGGATCGGGTCCTATCCATATTGAGAAAAATAAAATTTACCCTCAATTTAAAGAGCAACAAATCTTCGAAAGTCAAATGATGATATCAATTGTCATGAAAAACCCGCATTGCAAAGATCATATATGTCCAAACAATCATGCTTACCATTTCATCGTAATGGAAAAATATAGCTAGGTTATTTTGGTTGCAACATATCTTCCAATGATAATGTCTTTTTTTAATAATTATGATGTGCATATTTACTAAAAAGAATCAAAACATATGAAAATCCTCAAGGGGACACATGATCTCTTTGTTTTTCAAATACTTTGGGTAACATATGTCCACTTTGTTTTATTTTATTCAAATACTGTGTCATTCTGTTAGGTAAAAAGAGGAAATAAATTTCCCCGCAATTCAAAATGAACGCTTTGTTTTATCTATTTTTAAAATTAACAAAGGCTAAAAGACAGTCCACAATGCTAAGAACCACATCGCCCAAACACATAATCTTAATGCTATATAAAGCATCAACAAATAAATTAAGCAAAACAAAATGGGGTACCTTCATCGCCTAAAGTAATTATTTTTCCTTATACTTAATCATCTGACTTTGCAAATCATTTGACTTTGCATCATGCACACTTGCAGCACGTTTCTTTTTCAATTAGCCTTCAATTGGATCACTTCAACCGGCGACTTTCGGAAGTCGATAGAGATATTTTGATATATAATTTGCATCACCTATAAGCGAGCACAATTTACGAGTAAATGTGTGATGTTCGTTTGACTTTTCCATTAATTAATACCAGCATTACTTACGTTTTACTTTTTAAATTAAGTTTCTCGGTTATTACGTTTATCCTATGTTTATAAGTGTATAAAACTACATAAATACGTTAAGAAAAGACGTTGCAAAGCTAATGCTATGCTGTCATCGCTTATGTCATTATGTCAGTATATTGTTTTGTCTCGCCTTTCACATGCTTATTAATTTATTCGTTAGGTTTTATTTATGTATATAATAAACATAAACATGATATATATATATATAGGGTATCATCATAGGCCGGCATAGATAAGAACTTTTAGCCATGATACTGAGCCCCATTGGCCCATTGATTAGATCTGGCTAGAGGCACTTGAAAATTGAGTGATTTTGTATAAGATGTACTTAACAAATTCTAGGGGGTGCTCATTAATTTATTAACATTATAATCTTTCCAGCCGTTTCTCATATCTAAGAAAACCAAATGTAGAAGCAAATGGAATAATTGACAATGGACGGTCTACCTGTTCTGTGGACTGATGGCTGGCATCTCGCGCGGTGTTCTCCTCGAAACTCTCCGAGGAGAATCATGTATGACGCCACTTTGATAATAATCAATACTGTCATGTCTGATTTTGATGACCTGGTAACCATTCGAGCGCCTTTGTGCAGTACAATTAATCCTACCCCTTCGTGCAGTACAGTTAATCATAACTCATCAGTCGATGACAAATTTATTTGTTCGTGCTTCTGAAAATGGGTGCGCATAACAAAATTTTTGGAATCGAAATTAATTTCTCAATTTTTGAATTTAAAAATTTTAGCTTCTGATTTTTCTTCAAATATATTTCTGAAATAAAAATTTGTTACAAAAATAAAAAAATCAAATTGCGTTACCAAATGGATTTTTATTTTAAACCTATTCCGAGGAATGTAGAAACAGAGAAATAGAGAAGTAGAAATTTTATCATGCACATGTCTTAAACTGGCCAATACAAAAAATAAGTAAGTAAACAATTTTGTGCTTGCAACAACAAAAGCATTGATTGGCAAAATAGATGAACGCTTGAAATAACCCAAGTGATTTTTTTTTTTTCAAAAAATAACCCAAGTGATTGACATGACAAAATCTAAGACTTCATTTGTTCCCCGGAAAATAAACAATTTGAAAAATATTTGCTTGAAATGATCGCTTATATCGTTTAAAAAAATTAATTAATGAAAAATATTTTCATTTTCAACAACAATTTATATTTAAACATTTTCGTGGGTAATGAAAATATTTTTTGTTTAGTCATTTTTGTAAGCGATACAAGTAATCATTTTTAGAAATTTGTGGGTGAATAGATTTTATGTTGAGCTTTGAGAAAAGACTGAAATTTATTGTAAAAACTTGTGATTTATAATGTAGAAATAACTTGTTAGGCAATGTTAATATTTGCTTACCATCTTTCTACTGCATAGAAAATTAAAGGCGCGCGTAAGGACCGGTGCGAAAGCCTTTCCACAGATGAGTCTGAATACGGTAGTTATCTTTGAATTTCGAATAGAGGGAGTTTTGAGAACGTGATCTGTATGGACATGATACTACAGATTGATCTTTGACACCAACCACCCCCCTCTCACCCCGGAGTCTCCTCATCTTTTTAATTCGATCAAAGTCGAGCTCGAGACCCTGATTTGGTGGGCTCGACATCTATCGTGATGTTGAGCTTGAGCCCCTAGATCTGGAGGGCTCAAGCTCGGTCGCACCATTGAGCTCGAGCCAATCCGGCGACTCGAGCTCACAGTGGCATGGAGCTGGAGGCCCAGATATATTCAACTCACCGCGAGGGTTGGATGGACAAGATTAGGGAAATGCTGGAACGGAGCAATCCAGCTTAGAAGCTCGCGGACTCGGTCAACCCACATCTGGCCCGTCACCAGGGACTGAAGATGACAGTAAAAGAACCAAAGGTTGAAAGAAACAGTAACAGGAGAACGAAAAGAATATATATATATATATTATGTTCGAGTGAAGTTGTTTATGTCAAACCACTAACGTGCATGTAAGACGATTGGCTATAACTAGGCCACTATATTATCAATTTCAAGGAAAAATTAGCCGGAATAACTATATTGACAAACTTGCAAAATTTATAACTGAATTTGATCCATACAATATGTTCAAATATTTATATGATAATTTTCCTTTCTTTTAATTTTCATGAGCCATTCCGTTATGTATCCTCATCTTTCTCTACAGGAGTCTCCAACTACCGCTTGACTTGAGCGCACATTCAAGAAGGATGACTTGTGACAATTCCTAATCCTTTAGTTACATTTACCCTATGGTCGTTGGATCCTTTTTTGTTTACTTCAATTTCCTTTCACATTTCGAGTTAATCAATCATCGCCACGTGTAGTGAACTCCACTTAACCTTAGTCCATTCAACTCTCACGATCACTGAGTCTTCAGACTTTCCTTCGGGCATCGTGGTCAGTCATATTGTTATTATCTTTGCAATTAAGGAGCTTATTTAGGCATTTCATTAAAGTGGGCCGTGTAGTTAAGTGCATTGTTGTAAACTGGTTTATCCCATTAGTTTCTGTATGTTTGGGCCCGCATTTTAGGCCGTATCAACGTCATAAATGTTCCAGAAACTTAGAAACTTGGAACCGAAGTGAACAGATTCGGCCTCGTTAGTCTTGGTAAAAAGTTTCTTATTGTTATATCACGATGGTTCGCCCATGATAGGGTGTATGTATTTAGGAGACATCAGTTCGCTCTAAAATAGTTTGTTTGAGAGGCATCCTTTGAAGAGGTGCGAACGGTTGTCTCTTAAGGGAAGTTAAAGGTAACTTCCTTATAATGCAATCTACACAGAGGAACAGAACATTCAAAAAGAGAATGGTCCTCTCTTTCCCTCTCCATCGAAGAACAATATACAAAAGGCTTCCATTACTACTTTGAAAAGATGATCAACATTAACGCTTTAAAACAAGAATATCTCACTCGTGATCGTATTTGGATCATCATGAAGTCATATCGTCAATTGTTCGCTAGTGATTCAATGTACCTTCCTGGGTAATTCGTTTGCCATACATTAAAAAGATTAGTTGCTTCTTCCGCCGACTTTTCTTCCAATATTGGTATGAAAACCTGTGTTATGATCTTTTTTTTGTTTCTCCGTCGAATTTTCTCAATTGCTATTTGATACGGGGATCGAAAGCATATGAGCTTATTATCTTAGGTTGAAACAAGTTGATAATATCCCATTTCTAATGTCTCCATGCCCCTCCAGCATGATGACATGGGAGCGAGACCTGGGCTGATCTTATTAATCACGCTAACCTTGGTATGGAAGTTATGCATGAACTTAATGCTCATAACTTCCCTTTAGACCTAGATGCTATCGAAGTTCCATCTACAAATGGATAAGACTTTGGTTTTAGTATAAGCCTAGGCAAGTTTTTGATTGGAAAGGAAGAAAGAAAAAGCAACGAGCTTCTGTTCATAATTTCTTAATTTGACTGCTTGGAAATTGCAATATGAATGGTCGAAAATGAACCGGAGGCATGCAATGGATTTGGAGGATGAGTGACCATTCTATTATGATTGATTTTTGAAATATTTTTCTAGCAAAAATTGATTTTGACTATATGGGGTAAAATTACTCATCAAGACAATCAAAACTGCATGTAGTATGTCGCCAAACGTAGCCGGACGTGCCCACACGTGCGGCGTGAACGCCATGCGCCCCACTGCCTAGTGCATGAGTCACACACATGCGTCAAACCAGCACGTGCTAACGTCATCAATAACTTTAGCAAACAGTCTATTACCGATGCGATGATGTCATCCACCATTCGCTCGCCAGTGACCCAACCCGATAACCCAAACCCTGTTGACTAGCCAACAGTCAAATTGATCAAAGCAGTCGAACCGATTTAACCAGTCTAACTAGTCGAACTGGCCAGGAGCCGGATTGGCTCACTAGCACGTCACATGCACTGCTCATAAAGGCGACGTGTGTGAGGTCTGATCTACGCGTGGTTGGTGCCGTTGTATTCGTATGGAAGTGCTCTACATTGTAGTATAGTTATTTTTACATATTCAAGACTTTTTAAAGGTATAAAAATGCATACATAACCCTAAATGCGTGTATTTTTGGAGTATAAATCATTGTTTATTCATTTTAACTTGTATTTCACTATTGTTTTGGAAATACATAAGCTAGCCTACATGTAAATGACCACACACAAGTTGTGTAGAGCTTGGTTCAATGATAACATATCTAAGTTTTCAACACACTTGCAATTTCTTGATTCTAAATGGTTAGAGATCTTTGTTTCTTCGTTACATCTTGTATTCCACAAATGATTATAGTTATTGCACAATGTTTTTGTATGTTAGCTCACATCATGCTATGTCTTTTGATATTTAATAGAAAGTGTGATAATTACATGAGGTCACATAATTATCATTTCTAATGAGAGTTCATAAGTTGGTAGAATTCAAATGAGTTCTCACTTAGAACTTAAAATTTGCGCAAATCAAATTAATTAATAATAGTAAAAACAACCATAGACAGAAGCTAAGTGTGATATAATGAACTTTTGTTTCAATATCTTTTGTTGAATTATTATTAATTTAGTTTGTTTTTACTACAAATTAAATATGTGTATTAATGTGAAAAATGTGCTAGTATGGATTCTACGTGTGTCATGTCGATTATGTGTAGTAGTTATTATTATTATTATTATTATTATTATTATTATTATTATTATTATTATTATTATTATTATTATTATTATTATTATTATTATTATTATTATTATTATTATTATTATTATTATTATTATTATTATTATTATTATTATTATTATTATTATTATTATTATTATTATTATTATTATTATTATTATTATTATTATTATTATTATTATTATTATCATCAATGGACTGTCGGAAATCACCCTTTGGGAATCACACGATCCTCCGATGCTTCGGTAGAAGAGGGGTCTTGCCACAAGTCGCTATTTAGACGTAAACCCTCGGGGGGTTGGCCCAGTAAACCACCCCTGGGACCCCCACTTAAGTCGCAAGCATCCAAAAATTCGAACTCGTTCCCTCAACGATGAGGTAGTAAAGCCCAACCATCACAGCTACCTACGGGTGGGTATGTGTTGTAGTTATTGGTTATTACTTTAGTATCCAAAACCATTGTGACGGACCTTAATTAAAATGAGAAATTGAACGATAACAATTATGATATTTGGTATTAAAAGGTTCAATACATCCTTAAAAAGCAAGAGGTTTTGGAAACTTTCAATCACATCATGGATGAATCTAAGCATGGAACTTTACTCAACACAGAAAAAATTAAGAAGCTTATCAAGCTTTAAGAAAAAAAAATAGCATCGTTCATATCACATTACTGAGTTATATGTAAAATGATCTCATATGTAAATTTGAAAATTGTAAAAATGCTCAAGTAATTTGGGCTGTCTTGAAAGATAAGTTATAAAGTTTCTTCTTGGTAATTGAGAGCATATGTAAATCAATATGATGCACAATGAGAATATCATCACTTTTAATGATATAGCGTGTCATTTGATATTAGAGGATAAGTGTCTATAGGCTACGAGATCCTTCACAGGTGCTTATGTTGCTAAATCTAGTTTACATAAAGTTTCGGACTTTAAGTGCAAGAGGAAATATAATTCAACAATGAAGAGAAAGAGATTGGTCAGGCACCCAAGAGAGTTAAGACCCTCCAATGTAAAAATCGTGATAGGAATAAGCATAAGACCAAGATGAAGTGTTATAATTATGATAAGCTGGGTTACTTTGCTCGTGAATACACTAAGCCGAAAGAGTTACCATATTACTCAACTACTTTAAATAATACTTATGTTTCTAACATTGTAACTTTTATCGAATCTCATCTTATGAGGACTGTAGATTCAATAGCAATAGATTACGTAGCTAGAAATCAAGGAACATTTGCAAAGTATCACCGGATGTAACTTGGAAAAAGGTGGATACATTAGAAATAACTCTAGAGTTAAAGTGAAGGGTATTGATACATGTAAACTAATTTTATGCGGTGGTCGAAACATACTCTTACATTATGTCCTCTATGCTCTAAATATTCAGTGAAACTTGGTGTCTGTAGTTGTCTTTTTAAACTTAGGTTACGCATTGAATTTTCATGGTGATTGTGTTGATATTATATCTGGAATAATTTATTATGATTCTGATCATGTTGAAAGTTGTTTTGCATCTTCTAATAATTAGAAATTGATTCAAGTATTTAGTGTGCTAAATTAGATCACTTTGGTTTACAAAATATGAAAAGAGTAGCTAAGGAAGACATGTTAGGGTTACTTGCTAATGTTGATCTATCCATATGTGAACATTGTCTAGTGGGAAAAATAACTAGAAAATCATTTGGTAAAAGAGCTGAACCTCCATTATAACTCATACATTTTGACATTTGTGATGTATTAAATGAGATGGTAAGGTATGAAGTCCCATATTTCATAATTTTTATAGATAATTTCACACGTTTCAATTGTATCATTTTGATCTCCCATAATTCTGAAGTATTGGATTACTTTAGACGATACATAGCTTTAGTAAAGAATCAATTTAACAAAACAATAAAGGTATTGAAAACTGATCGTGAACATGAGTATATACCTAAGTAATTCAAGATTATTTGTGATAAAAGGGAATTATAGGAAAATTAACTATTCCTAGTACTCCGCAACCAAATTAAGTTATTGAGAGAATGAATG
This sequence comes from Eucalyptus globulus, assembly GCA_014182545.1. NCBI lineage: Eukaryota > Viridiplantae > Streptophyta > Magnoliopsida > Myrtales > Myrtaceae > Eucalyptus > Eucalyptus globulus. The sequence continues at coordinate 45,460,592 of CM024721.1, forward strand.
GAACTCTACTGAAAGTGGTTAGGTCTATGATGACATGGGCAAATCTTTCCATTTTATACTAGGAAGATGCATTTTTTACTACTGCCAATATACTTAACCATGGGCACTCTAAGTTGATCGCTTCCACCCAAATGAACGATGGACTAGTAGAAAATCAAACTTAAATTATCTAAGACCTTGGAAGTGTGTAGCATATATGTATGATTCTTCCCATAAATATGGTAAATATAGGCTCAAGATAGAATAAATGTATCTTTATTAGATATTCAGAACTACTAAAGGATATGTATTTTAAAGTGAACAAGATGATAGAATTGTGACTGAAATAGAGTCACGAGTTATCACGTTTTTTAATAATGATTTTCCTAATAGAGGCGAGATTGATAAGAACTTCCAATTATATGAGATGGAAAATCCCAATAACACATCCATTAATATTGTCGAGAAAAATGAAAATTTACCTTAACATACAAGATCTAGTGGGAGTGTCACATCGCTTAGCAAACTGATTCACAAGAAGTTCAATTATAGTAAAAGTAATCGTAAAATTATTCTCCGTCATCATTTGGAGATTAAATGGAAAGAATCTATTATTACTCTGCAAGACGATGCCAAGCCTTAAATTGTCCAATAAGCTCCTTCATCCTCTGACAAGGAAAAAAAGAGAAAAGTTTTTAAAGATGAAATAGAGCCAATAAGGACAAACCACGTTTGGGAATTAGTTGATCTATCACACAATCGCAAGGTTATTAGAAATAAATAAATTTTCAAGATTAAGAGAAAGTCGAATAGATCTATTGAAAAGTATAAGGCTCGTCTTATGGCGAAAAGTTATACTCAACAAAATAGTATAGACTATAAGGAAACTTTTTCACTAGTTGTAAAGTTTGCCTTTATATGCCTTATCTTAGTTATTGTCGTGCATTTAAACCTAGAATTACATCATATGGATGTAGAGATAACATTTCTCAATGGAGAATTAGATAGGAAATCTATATGAAGCAACCAATAGATTTCATAATTGAAAGTCAGGAGCATAATGTTTGTAAGTTACATCGCTCAATATAAGGCATTAAGCAGTCATCTAGACAGTGGTATTTTCATTCTCATCGAATTATAACGACTTTTGAATTCATGACAATCGAAGAAGATCACTGCATGTATATCAAACAGTCTAAAGATAAATTTGTAATTTTATCACTTTATATGAACGATATTTTGTTAGTTAGGAATTACAAGAGTTTAGAAAGAAATGGAAAAATGTTTCTTATGCTAGTGCAATTGAAAGTTTGATGTATGCTATGATGTGTACTCGATCCGACATATGTCATGATGTGGGATTAATGAGTTGATACTAATCAAATTCTGGTCAAGTATATTGGAAAGCAATGAAGATGACCCTAAGATACTTGAAAGGTATTATGGACTATCAAATTTGTCAAAGAAATTATTTACGCCTACTAGGCTACTAAGATGCTGTTTAGAGAGAAGACCTAGATGAGGGTAAATTGACTTTTGGATATATGCTCTTGCTCAATGAATATGCAATTTCTTAGAATAACAAGAAATAAACATACACGACATTATCTATGATGGAGATAGAATTTATTGCGTGCTTTGTTGCAGTACAAAAATAGTATAACAAAAATATTTGGAAAATTTAGTCATTGTCACTGAAGTTCAAGATCGGTGACAATTTATTGTGATAGTTAAGCAGCCATTACTTGTGTAAAAGATCCCAAATATCATGGCAAGACAAAGTACATTGATATAAAGAATAATTTCTTCATAGATATAACAGCACAAAAAGAATAAATCCCACGATACATTTTAACTAATAGAATAGTTACTGATTTGTTTATAAAGGCCGTTCTTAGATATATGTTCTTGACCCACAAGATGTCTCTAGGGTTACGTAGAATATGTTTTATAATATTTTTTAGAATCATTAGTTTATGTATATATGAACATATGTATTGTACTTCTTTATCTTTTAGTGGCCTAATGTTTCATCAATAAGTACAAATCCATTATAAAACTAATACAAACACATATAGATTGTTGAAAAATATATCAGCAAGCAATGATTATCTCATTCACATAAGCAATCACCTAAAATGTTATAGTTAGCATGTTGAGTTAAGACGTTATATACTATAAATGCTAGAATGGCAAATTTAGTATATAATATAATTTTATGTCGCCTTGATTAGAATTATGATGAGGATAGTTATTTGTATGTGACAAGACCAAACATGATAGTTCTACAATCATGTACGCCTAAAGGATGCTGGATGCGGGTACTTAATTGTGTGCTATAGAAAGCGAGCTAATATAGCACTCAAGCTAAACATAAGTACGTGAAAAGCACGTGACTATGTTTAGACTAAAATTTGTAAGGTGGATGTATTTAATAAATGACATACACCCTTATAGAAAGAAATCCACTATAGCATGTGATCCATACTACCTATGCATTATATGACTAGCAAGGGACTGTAAGTGAAATTATCCACATTTATTCATCATGTAAATCCTTGAAGTAATTCATAATTTACCTCATTTTATGCCCTATGTTACTTATGACTATGTTTTGGAAGTGACGAATCAATATTACTATTTTAGCATGTTACTGACAGTCATAAATAGATATGACTTTATGGAATATGTCTAGAAAAGCAAATATTCTGAAATGGAGAGAGACATTAGTATGAAGAAAGACTATTATTATTTTACATCTATCACATGTATTTACTAGTTGACTAATTATATCGCATTCTATGGTTTTTGTTGTAATTGTAAATACATTGTGATTTGAGAATAGTCAAGTATAACCTTTAAAGGATAAGTATACTTGGATTGATGCAACAAAATATGTCTAGGGACAGTAAGACATCAATTGTTTATTTCTTTTAGGGTTGTAGCTATTATGTTCTCCCTAACATGTGCATAATTTGAGCTCCCAAATGTAGGTGTACTCACTGGTCGCATGACTTTTTTGGCAGTTTGAATTGTTTCTAAAGTAGATAAATGTTGAATGCTTTATATTCTTGATAGAGTATTATCGAGCCCATCATGTTCAAGTGGAATATGTTATATTGCAATGGTTCGCCAATGATAAGGTGTATGTTTTAGGAGACGTCGGTTCATCCTAAAGTAATTTGTTCAAGAGGCACCCTTTGATGAGGTACGAACAATTGCTCTTAAGGGAAGTTAAGGTAACTTTCTCATTGTGCAATCTACATAGAAAAATAGAACGTTCTGAAAGAGAACGATTCTCTCATCCCCTCCCATCGAAAAAAAAGTATACAAAAGGCTTCTATCACTACTTTGAGAAGACGATCAGCATTAATGTTATGAAACAGAAATAACTTCCTCGTGATCGTATTCGGACCATCGTGAAGTCGTATCATCAATCGTTTGTTGGTGATTCAACATATCTTCTTGGGTGATTCGTATATCGTGCATTGAAAAGGTTCGTTTCTTCCTGACACTTTTTTCCAACACTTATAATTAGTGAAATGTGTCGAGAAAGAAAGCATGGAAGCCATTTCATTATATCAACAAAAGTTGAGATCTGGAGAAAGGGTAGAGGCAGCTTGATTTTTATTTTTCCATGACCTTGATGTGCAAGCCTCCCCAAAGCTTATAATCGGATTTCAGTGAATTTCACCTCTCTTGGCCTTTATTTATGTGATCATATTCCAACATATAGAAAATGTTCGGAATCACGTCACTTTATTCCATCGAAGCCATGCACTCGATAATCGTATCAACTAACTGTGCAAAATAATTAGTCCCTTTGGCTAGATTGCATACTTGAAACTGAAAGGCATCGACTTGTCTTCTTTCCACAGGATAGAGAAGTTTGATAATTCTCTTTGCTTTTAGTATGGCCGAAAAATTATGAGTGAAAACCCACTAAAGAAATTATGAAAGGGATTTCGTTATACATGATTTAATGGGAGAAATTACAAAAAAAAAAAAATCTTAAATCTATTGCTCAATCCTAAATTTTTCGATTTGATCAATTTAATTATAAATCTTTTGATGATTTGTCAATTTAGTCCACCTAATTAATTTTGACTGAAAATCACTGATGTGACATTAGTCCATCCTATGTGACACAACCATCTAATGTGAAAAAAAAAAAAATTGTTATTTTTTTGTTCTTTGTTTTTTTTTTCTTTCTTTTCCTTTATTTTCTTTCTAAGCCTCACTAGTCATGAGTGAGGGTCGCGACCTTTTGCTGAGTAGTGACCCTCGCCGGTCATAGGCGAGGGCCACAAAACCCTCCCTAGCTACGGGCAAGAATTGTAGCCCTCACTCATTTTGGCCCTTGCTTAGAGTCGCAACAACCCTCGCCGAACTTTGTAATAAATAAAAAAAAAGGGAAAAGAAGGAAAGAAAAATAAAAGAAAGTAATAATATAATAAATTCAGAAATTTAAAAAAAATTATAAAAATTGTCCATGTCAATATTGATCATTTTACTTGGCATTGAAGACATTCACATTAGTAATTTTTAACCAAAATATGTCAGATGACTAAATTAGTAAATCATCATATGATTTAGGATTAAATTAGCCAAATTTAAAAGTTTATGAATGATTCAACATAAATACAACATGATTATAACTTTTTGGTATTTTCCCCTAATTTAATGTGTAATTGAAAGAGCATGTAGTGATTTCTTGTGATGCTTTAGGATTCTCTTCAAGGATTATTAAAGCTAAGGTCAGTGTCACTGGAATAGGATCTAAGCTGGTATACATAAGTGCAAGTATAATAAGAACTGAGAAATCCTCCATTAAGAAATTCTCTTTGCCAATATCTATCACGATGCGAGAAAGGAAGTCCCCAAATGTTTATCTTTGGTTTTTAAGTGAAATATTGTTGGAAGATATGCATGATCTATTTTTGGTTATGATCATGCATTAGATCAATTAGGGATTAGATTGATTAGATTGAGATATTGATTCGATTGTAAAAATATTTCTTTTCCTTTTATTCATGTATCTCCCGTATTATAATTACAAAGTGTAATGAACATTGAATGATATAGAGAAAAAAACAGAAAATTCCCCAAAAGCTTTACGATCTCCTCTTTCCTTCGGTCTGTTCTTTGCTTCTCTACGTCTTCTGACATGGTATCAGAGCTTGGCTCTTAATTCCGCTTCCACATACATTGATTGCCTATCGAAGCTTTCCTGATCTGCAAAACCAGATTAAAGCAGAGAAGGAATCAAAAATTTATTAGAGAAGAAAGAAGCATATGAGGTTACTCACCATGAATCCACCAGAAAATCCATCCTCTGGCATGGATATACAATCCACAGGAGAGGCTACATCTGCACAACAAGTTCAAACCACAATTATGGCAATCCAACAGCAAACTCAAATTCAAAGTTTGCCATGGCAGTATCACCCGGCTCAGTCAAACATGGGGTTGCCTGTTTCTGGGCATCCTTACCATTGGGTACCATATCCATGGTACGTTGGGGCTTCCCCAAATACATCATCGACGGGGACCGGGAGCCCCGAGCAACCCCTGCCATGGGAGTCCGCCAACCACGAATGGGGCAAACTCAGCCGTCGCCGAGAACAAGTGAGCGGGGTTGGGTGAACCGGGTTTAGGGTCGAATCCCTACCCGGGTGTTTCTAATACGGTTTATGGATCCGGATTTAGCGGATCGGGTACAAGGGCGAACCCTTACCCAAATTTTGCACCAGGCTTCCTTCCGTTTTCGATCGCTGCCGTCACCGCCGACCGGAACCTGGCAACCCTTATATGTATCAACCGCCGACGGTCCAGAACTAAAATTGATTAGTCTACAACTCACCGGGTCGGAGAATTACTCCAAATGGTCGCAGGATTTCCGGCGGGCCCTTGTGACGAAGGACAAAGACGGATTTCTCGACGGAACAATACCCATACAGTCGGACGAGCGGTTGGCCAGGTACTGGAGAAAGTGCAACCACCTCATCCGAACGTGGATCGGCAATTGCATTTCTCCAGAGGTGGCCGCCGGGCTTCCTCCGACGGAAGATTCAAAAAGGATGTGGGATAACATCAAAGAGATGTACGGGAAACTAGATCGAGCCAAGATCTTTTCCCTCATGCAGGAGTTAAGCGAGTTAAAACAGGGAAATATGACCGTCACGGCCTGCTACAACAAATTGTCATCTCTCTGGAACCAACTCGAAGCAACGGAGGAGAAGCTTGAGGGACCGGCAGAGACACTCCAACAGTACAGATCTATGAAGGAGAGGGAGAAGGCGACACGATTCCTTTTGATTTTGAATGAAAATTATCTAACCTTTCGATCTCAGATCTTGGCGATGGATCCGGTGCCTCCCCTCGGACGAATTTTCCAACTGGCCATTCAAGAGGAAAGCCAGAGGCTTGCGGTTCCGGAGCAAACGCGAGGAAGCGACAGCATCACCCTCGCGATGCACGACGTCCGGCGAGACTCGAGACAAACCCTAGCCCGAGAGAGAGAGAATCGCGAAAGGGGGCTAGGGTTCCAGGGAGGATTCGCACGTCCCCTTAAAAGAGAGGGGACGAACGCCCAGATCTTCCGCCAAGATCTAACGGTGAACAAGGGCTCCATCAGTTCGGTGAATCGGACGGTGGATATTATCCCTCGATGAAGGGATTCGACGGTCAGATCTGTTCTCCATTAAATGGATTGGACGGTCAGAATTATTCCTCATCGAAGGGATGGGACGGTCAAGTTTTTTCTGCATCTTTAAAGAATTTTTGGTCAAAATTCAAAGGGGAGAGGTAAATTATATTGTGAATATTGCAAGCGCCCACATCATACCATAGATCATTGTTGGAAATTGCATGGTAAGCCAGGAGAAAAAGGAAAGAAAAAAGAATATGCCGCAGCCTACCAGGTCACTGGACCAACCAGTCTGAATTGTGATCAACCTATTACATATGGGCAATATCAGCAGCTGATGCAAACTTTGCAAAAGGTCAATGTTGGGAATACAGGAGCAAGCTTTTCAGGTATTTCTCATTGCCTGATAAATTCTATTTCAAGAAAAGCTTGGATAATTGATTCAGGGGCAAGCGATCATATTGTTTGTGATAGAGGATTTTTTTCCAATATGCATAAGAAATTAGATACACCTATTTCTGTGCAATTGCCAAACAGGAACATTACTCATGTCACTTTGACAAGCACTGTCCAATTAAGTCATCAAATTACCCTTCAAAATGTTCTTTATGTCCCACAATTCCAATTCAATCTGATTTCTGTCTCCAAAGTCTGCAGAGAAAATTCATGTCAAATATTCTTCGATTCTAACACTTGTCTTTTCCAAGCCCGTTCGACTGGCAAACTGATGGGCTTGGGTAACCTTTCTGAAGGGCTTTATTTTTGGATCAGTTATCCTAGTCATTTTGATTTATCTTCCCTGAATAAAAAATCGTTGTGTAATCTATCTACCAATGATAACAGTTTTCTTTTTGCATTCACGAATGGGTCATAGTGCATTCTTTCCTTACTCTAAATGTGAAATATGCCCACTTGCAAAACAATCTCGAAATCCTTTTCCTTCCAGTACAACTCATTCCACTGAAATTTTTTTCTCTGATTCATATGGATGTTTGGGGACCCTATCACACCCCACATCGGGATGGTTCACGATATTTTCTCACAATTGTGGACGATTACTCTCGTGCCACATGGGTATTCCTGATGTAGTCAAAGGCACAAGTTGTTTCTCATCTAAGGATGTTTCTAGTCCTGACTAAAAATTAGTTTAAAAGGTCGATTCAATGGATTCGCACTGATAATGGGACAAAATTATTTAATAATGATTGCCGTTCACTCTTTCTGTCCCATGGCATTCTTCATGAAAGCTCCTGTATTTATACTCCACAACAGAATGGGGTAGTAGAGCGAAAACATCGCCATCTCTTGGAAGTCACTAGAGCACTGAAATTTCAGGGATCTATCCCAAAAAATTATTGGGGAGATTGTGTTCTTACTGCAGCTTAATTGATCAATCGAATGCCAACACGGATACTGGATGACAAATCGCCTTTCGAATTGCTTTATGAAAAAAGGCTGACCTTAGATCATCTGAGGGTCTTCGGCTGCTTATGTTATGCTGCAGTAATGGGGCCTCGGGACAAAATGAGTCCTCGTGCTAGGAGATGCATATTCATGGGTTATCCAAATTTGCAAAAGGGATATCGTGTTCTTGACAAAAGAACGGGAGATTTTTTTATTAGTCGAGATGTTATTTTTCATGAAAATATCTTTCCCTTTTGTGAAAGCTCATCTTTTCAAGACGACTTGAATGCTCCAACGAGTTTCCACCGAGTTCTAAATGAAGACGAAGCATCCCCTGGTTTTATCTTCACAATGCCACCAGAAGCAGATCTTCCTCCCACTTTGCATGATTCTCCTCCAGAAGGATTTCTGGATAGTGCTCTTGAAGACACAACCAATACAGAGGATACCCCTGAGACACATGCAGAGGAACAATCTTCATCACCACCACCGACAGCTCATCCACATCGTTCAGGACGAGCCACAAGACCGCCAACCTGGACTAAAGATTATGTTTGTGCTTCGCTTAACTCACCAGGTATTCGCTATCCAATATCTTCTTACGTATGCTTTGATAAGCTTTCGTCAGATCATAGATGTTGCATTAGTCGTATTTCCGATGAGAAAGAACCCTCTAGTTATGATGAAGCATCTAGAGATCCACGATAGCAACAGCCATGGCAGCATGAGAACTACATGTGCATTGACTAATAACCACACATGGGAATTAGTCACTCTTCCTCAAAACAGAAAGTCCATAGGATGTAAATGGGTGTATAAGATCAAATATAGATCTGATGGTTCCATTGAGCGTTACAAGGCTAGGTTGGTGGCTAAAGGATATACGCAACGGGAAGGTTTCGATTATCACGAGACTTTTTCCCCTGTTGCTAAGGACGTCACAGTTCGTTCCTTTTTATCAGTGGCAGCTGTCCATAATTGGTCTTTACATCAAATGGATGTTCACAACGCCTTTCTTCATGGCGATTTAGATGAGGAGATCTATATGGATATTCCTCAGGGCTTACGGAGACAGGGGGAGAATAAAGTATGTCGTCTCCGCAAATCCCTTTATGGATTGAAACAAGCTTCAAGGCAATGGTAAGCAAAGTTTGCGAATGCTCTCACAACTGCAGGCTTCAAACAATCCAAGTATGATTACGCCCTGTTCACATGGACTAAAGGTATGTCATCTATCTACTTGATGATATATGTTGATGATATCCTCATCATGGGCAACGATGATACTTCAATAGGGAGTCTTAAGAAATATTTGCATCCTACATTCCATATAAAGGACCTGGGAGCACCGAAATACTTCCTTGGTATTGAGATTGCTCGATCCGACCAAGGGATTTCTCTCAGTTAGCGGAAGTTTGTATTGGAGATCATTTTAGAAGCTGGATTATCAGGATGCAAACCAGCAGTTATTCCTATCGAGCAGAACACCAAGCTAACCACAGTGGATTTTCTTGGAGGGATATCTCAAAATGATGACCCTCTACTCAAAGATCCGACAAGTTATCAGAAGCTCGTTGGAAAACTCATATATCTGACTATGACCAAACATGATATTTCATATGCCGTGCAAACTCTCAGCCAATTTATGCACAACCCGAAGGAGTCTCACATGAATGCAGCTTTGAAAGTTGTGAAATATCTAAAGAAATGCCCAAGACTCGGGATACTTCTGTCTAGGAAGTGTAATATGGAATTGACGGGATACTGTGATGCAGATTATGCGACCTGCCCAATGAGTCGAAGATCGATTACTAGCTTTTGTATTAAATTCGGGGAATCTCTTCTTTCATGGAAGACCAAGAAACAGGCGACGGTCTCCTTATCTTCAGCTGAAGCAAAATATCGGGCTATGGCGAAAACTACATGTGAAATTGTGTGGCTGCGAGGATTACTTGGAGATCTTGGGATAAGGCTAAAAGGGCCAACGAAGCTGTTTTGCGACAATGATGCAGCCCTCAAACTCGCAGCAAAATCCCGTGATGCATGAAAGAACGAAGCATATAGAAGTGGACTGCCACTTCACACGAGAGAAGATTCAAGAAGGAATCATTGAGACAAGAGGAATTGGAACCGCAGAACAACCTGCAGACATCTTCACCAAACCTCTATGTCAAAGACAACATGCATATCTTCTAAGCAAGCTAGGAGTCTTGGATATCTACAAGCCACCAGCTTGAAGGGGAGTGTTGGAAGATATGCAGGATCTATTTTTGGTTATGATCATGCATTAGATCAATTAGCGATTAGATTGATTAGATTGAGATATTGATTCGATTGTAAAAATATTTATTTTCCTTTTATTCATGTATCTCCTGTATTATAATTACAGTGTAATGAACATTGAATGATATAGAGAAAAAAACAGAAAATTCCCCAAAAGCTTTACGATCTCCTCTTTCCTTCGGTCTGTTCTTTGCTTCTCTATGTCTTCTGACAAATACATTTTATCAAAAGTTGATCTTTCATCAAATGTTGATCTTTGGTTTCTTAGTAAACAGGATCGGTGGCGATTTGAACATGAATTGCATTTGTGTAACAAGGAGAAACCACAATAAATCTAAAAGGAAAGAAATGCCAGATCTCGGAAATTGAAAATATATTGATAAATTGAAAATGCATAAGGAATTTGTGTTGATAATCGTGGATTCCTTTCACAACAATTACACGTTGCCTTTTTTAAACTACAAAACATAATTGTTCATAAGCAGTTGATACTTTAATGACAATTACAACCCCAACTCCATAATTTTAGGCCCATGATCACGCATGGACCTTATTTGTAGGCGGTTACCACTTCTTAAGTGCCATTGAGTTCAATCGTCAATCGGTATCTTTATCTTTAATCGGCATCTTCACTTTGGCTCCTTCCTTCATTTCCCAACATCCAAAACTTGGCCAAATTCATTTTAACGTTGGACATGTATTGGTTTTATCATCCAATCTATATGTTCATCAACAACTAACCACCATAAGTCAATTGCTATATTTCATGTCCATCAATACAACATTCACGATTATCACCAAGTATTCTATTGTCAATAACTTTTACCCTCCACCATGACATCGTTGAGCTGAATGATATATGACAATAACTTAGTTGACATATCAAGGTCACATGAAAATCCATATCAATTTGGAATAAATTTATTACAAGTATATCAATTTGGGTTTTTTAGTGACCTAACAATTAATTTAGAGTAAATTTATCATAGATATATCAATTTAAGATTTTTTGTGACCCAAAAATTAATTTGAAATAAACTTGTCATAGATATATCAATTTGAGATTTTTTATGGTATTAACCCTAAAAATTAATACAATCTAAACAAGATATGAGCTTACTCAATCCATGTGAATGACATTTTGCATAGAGATAATTTCTCATGATGTTTGATTTGTCTCTTGTATTCTAATATTGGCGTTTCCCACGATTTTGTTTTTCTTTTTAAATTTTCTGGCTATTTAAAATTCTCAATATGTACGTAAGAAGATGCTGCAAATCTAACACATTCCTTTGAATTATGTTTTTTTTTTTTTTAAAGAATAATGATGTTTGTTTTGACTTTCTATTTAACTAACACATGTGTTTACCGCGTTACTATTTTTTTCTTTTTGCTTAGTTTGTCCTTCACTCCTTCTATGCTTCTTGATGTACTGATTTTCCCAATCCTTACATACATCTCTCACATTTATTTAAGTGACAATGCGCCCGTTTGATATTAATTGACTGGCCAATTAGCGTCAATTGGTATTATACATAAAGAAATTTTCAAATTTAAAAATGTTTATAGTAAATGTGAGACATTAGATGGTTAATGAGAACTTTGACATCATTGAAATTTTTGTGGACCATGGTTTTCTATCTTTTTTGCATTCAAAATTAAGAAAAAGTAAAAATTTCTAATAAATTTTTGCCTTTTTTAATTCTCCTTGCCGATTTTTTTTTTTTTGGTCGAAAACATAAGTTTTATTTATATTATAGCTAGGAAAGAACCAGCAAAGCCCAGCAGTGGGGCGTACATAACAGAGCCCAAAGGACCTGAGGTGGGGAGGAGAGCAAATTGGGCAGAAGAGATTTTTTCCTATATTGACGCGCGGCCTAGTCAGCTACTGAATTTGCAGTTCTTGGGCAATAAGCAAGGCCCACATGGGGGTGGTTCAGCAGCAAAATTTGACACTCAGCAATAAGGGCACGTGCTTCCTAGTTAAAGAGTTCTGCAGATTTTAGTGTAATTATCAAATCTAGACAATTTAACTCCACCAAAACCGCTTCCTGTTTAGTTCGTTCAATGTACATGAGGGCTTCCAAGATAGCTAGAGTTTCCAGTTGAGCCGAAGAGGACGCTAGAACGGTCTTGGTGAAGCGTCAATGAGGCTTCTGGCGTGATCGCGAGAGATGCCGAAGATGGCGCCTTCCATCGATCCTTCTCCGAGCGAGCCATCCACGTTGATTTTTAGCGTTCCTTTCGTAGGAACTACCCAAATCTAAGATGAGGTCTTGTCTTTTGTCTTTCCTGCCTTAGTTTCTTGAACGCCCCATTTTTTAAAACATTGTTGCATAGTTAGAGCCGAATCCACTGTGTTTCAGGCTTTTGGTTTGCTCCCCCTAAAGATGAAATTGTTGCGAGTCTTCTAAATTTGCTAGAGGACATATGCTACCGTTTTAAAGAGAGGGTGAGTTGGGGGCTTCTTCTACAAACTTCATCATCTACGCATCCATTCGAGTGATCTTTTGTGTAAAAAAAAATTATTTTGATTTCAGGATTTCCCCATACCTTTGTGGTCCAAGGGTAGAGCAAAAAGACATGTTCGGCTGTTTCCACATCCTTTTGGCACAGGTCACAAACAGGATCAGATAATATATGTTTCTTCAATAGATTCTCCTTGATGGAATGGCTTTTCGACAAATACTCCATATAAAGATCTTTACTTTAGAACGCGTCTGCATATGAAATATGGTGTTCCATAAGGCTCTTGGGGTTTGGAAGGAGGAGGATGGTTGTTCAGTTGTTGCCTTGTCTGACATTTCTTGTCTGAGTGTATTGTAGCCATTTTTTATTGTAAAAATCCCATTCTCGGTCCCTATCCATACTAATTTATCCTTTGCGAGCTGACATTTAGTTGGGATAAAAAGTTTCTCCTGTGTGATATGCTCGTCAAAGAGGTTATTTAGAAGTTATTCGTTCCATTATTCCTCCTCAAAGTTCATCAATTTTGAGACCAATTGTGGATCATTTCTATTTGTCGGCCTCCTAATTAGGCCTCTCTTAAGCCATTTTTCTATTCTGATGTTAACATTTTCTCCATTTCCAATTGACCACATCACGGAGTTCGATATCGCGTCCATTTCCATAATTAAACTTTGACATCCCCAAGAAGGCTTGGACCCTTTCTTAGCATGCCAAAAATCTTTTCGATTTAAATAGAGTCCTTTTAATATTTTGCACCATAATGCTTCTAGATTTTTAACCAATCTGCAAACTTGTTTACCTAGGAGGGCTTTGTTGATAGTTATTAGATCCCTAAAACCCATTCCTCCCCTATCCAACCTGATCTTCAATGTTTCCCATCTTTTCCAATGCAAACTAGCTTTTGATTCATTATTTTTCCACAAAAATTTGCTATTTTTTTTTCTCAATCGCTCTACATACCAATACTAGGATTTTAAAAACTGACATTGCATAGTGTGGTAAAGCCTACACCACTGATTTCAGAAGAATTTCTTTGCCCACCTTCGATATGATTTGTTCCTTCCATCCTTGCAATTTCATATTTACCCTTCCCAATATCCAAGAAAACATATGTCTCTTTGAGGCTCCCCAATCAAAGGGAATTCCCACGTATTTTCCTGTGTGATCCAACTCCCGAATTCTCAATTCTTCTGCCATGTTATCCCTTAATAGTTGAGGCAATTTGTGCTAAAGAAGGTACCTGATTTGTTCGGGTTTATAGCTTGTCCTGAGGCATGGCAATATTGATTCAACACGATTGAGACATTTTGGCATTCGTAGATAGTCCTGTCAAGGAAAAAGATAGAATCATCCACGAATGACAAGTGGGATAAGTTTGGACATAACCTATTTAGCTTGATACCTTTTATACTCTCATCATTTACAGCTTTTTCCATTGAAGAAGACAAGCAATTTGATACCAAGATAAATAGATAAGGTGATAAAGGGTCCCCTTGTCTGATACCTCTAGTAGGGTTGAAAAAAGGTAAGGGGTCTCCATTGAATTTTATACTAAAAGAGACTGTAATGACACATTACATAACCCAATTAACCCATCTTGCATAGAAGCCCTTTTCAGCAAACATTCTTTTAAGAAATCCCATTTCAACTTATTATAGGCCTTTTGCATATCTAATTTGAGGACAACTCGGAAATGCTTTTTTTCTTTTTCTCATTCTTAGCTAGTGCAGCACCTCTTGCACAATATATATGTTATCTTGAATCTGTCTCCCACTAACAAATGCACTTTGTTCCCCCGAAATCAGCATCAACAACCATCTTTAAAGTATGTTTGCCATGATCTTTGAGATAACCTTATATGCAAAGTTACAAAGGATAATAGGGCGAAATTGCTTTAGTTTTTTGAGATTGGGTATTTTTGGAACAAGGATTATATGAGTTATGTTTAAAGCTAGTTCTAAGACTCCCAATGTAAAAACCCATTGACTGCCTCAAAAACATCCTTGTTGATTACATCCTAATGATGTTGATAGAACATTCCATTCAAGCCATCTAGACCTACAGCCTTTTGTGCATTTAGCTGAAACACTGCATCATGAACTTTTTCCATGGTTAATTCTGCCATTGGACACTTATTTATTTCATTTCCAACTTTTCCTCGGGCATTGGTCTAGTATTGGTTGACAATTTCTAGGCCTTGGTGAGGTATATAAATCTCTAAAGAAGGAGATTGTGAGATTTTGGTTTGAATAGTTATGGCATGGAAATATTTTGTGTTCTCCCCCCCCCAACCAACATCTCAACCAATTAACTTTGGATCTTAAACCCCATGACATCTCCTCTCTTCTTCATAGAGTTTCAATTTCTTCCTTTAATTCCCAAGTCCTTCTATTGTATTGTGATTAGCATATGCTGTTAGTTAAGACTTGTAAATCCTACTTGAGGGCATCAATACAACAATAGTTATCTGGAAATTTCTTTTTACTCCACCCGCTTGCATTTTTCTCTCAAGCCAGCTTCTTTCAAAGTAGGCGATTGCCATGTTTGTTTCACAACTGCTGGGAACATGAGCCTCCAATCTAAGTTGCATAACACCCCATCCAATTTTTCCTTCACAAAATCAACCCATTCTCTATTGTTTACCCAAGTAAAAGCACGCCCTTTACAATCTATTTCCATTAATGAGCAATCATTCAAACAATTTCAAAAAGCATACGAACAATAGTTCTTAGCCATTCTATTTCCAAGTTTCTCTTAATGATAGAGTACTTCATTAAAATCCTTCAAACATACCCTAGTAGTGCATAAGAAAGACTCACTTGTCTCATTTTTTCCTATAGATTTAGTCTTTCCCAGAAGAGGTTGGGAGCATGAATAGAAGTACCTATGATTTTGTTACTACTATCAAAATCTTCAAATACTAGATTTATCATCTCTTGAGAAGCTGACTCCACTATTATTACCACTGCCTCATTCCATAGAACTGCTAATCCCCCCGCAATCACTATTAGGTTCTTCACAAAGTTGTTTTGGAACTTCAGTTGCCTTTTTAAACGCAAAATCACATATTCTTGGTTTTTAATCTCCATTAACATAACCAAGTTGGGCCTTTCTTGAGTTATAATGGCTCACAAGTTTTGGACTATCAATGGTGTGCCCAAATCTTGATAGTTTCAGCAAAGTATCTTCATTTATGAACCGGTGGCTTGTTAGGGCTCGCCACCAAAACCCATCTTGTGGTATCTTCAGAAATTCTAATAGGAGTATCCTGTAATTTAGATTCATCTGTATCCTTCAACTCTATGGGGAAAGAGCTATAGGGGTTGTACATCTTTAACTTCTTTGCCGGCGAGCCCTTTAAAGCCCTATTTGATTTCTTTAACCCCTCTTTTTTTGGCCAAGAGGATGACTTCCCAACTAGCAGCTCCTAATGGAATGTCCCCTCAATGATCATCAAGCACTTGCCCGTTTCCTGCTGCTTTTTCTCTTGATATGCCGGCATGATAAGATCATTTTGTGCCCGTGTCTTCCTTGTTCTATTTCTGTATACTCATCAGCAATTGTCATCAGAAATGTTTGCCTCTCCGTCTTCGTTACGCAAACCAAAAGGGCCACCTTCAAGAACGACAATCCCATCCTCAACACTGGTGAGGATTTGCCCCTCCTTGCCCCCGCAGTCTCTCCTACTTCTAGGCTGATCTCGGTCACCGAACCGCCATTGCCGGCAATTGAGAGGGCTGAAGAGGCCCTCAAGTCCGAGCCCCTACGCGATGAGGTGGCCCTCAAGTTCAAGCCTGTCAATTGTTTAGATTCCCATGTTCTAATTGTGTTAAGAAGTTCAGCGAGAGCTTTTATGTTTATTGTGTTATCGGGTATCAAAATTTGGTTAAGGATTCAAAAACCGATGAGTGTGATGTGGCATGACGACAAGTGAAAAAGGCAGACCACAAAACGCAAAGTATGAAACAAACAAAAATACATACATGACGATTCGAATTCAGAAATTCTTCCACGAAAATTTCTTATGAAGGAACATCTTAAAATCCTTTAATTATGTGATTGCTTGCTCAATTAAGATTACCACAGTTAAGATAACGTGCCGTGTGATGCGCCTGCATTGACGCTTAGCATATCATGTTACTTTAATCAATGGCATTTTCTTAGTAGTTTCAAGTTAACATTGGTTACATGATTGGTGGCAAAACAAATATTGTAGTAGTTATATCGTCTGCATTTTGCACGAGGTCTTTTATTTATCCTGTTATTTCAATCAGGGGGAGCTACCACCATGTTTACATTTTGATTTGCCGAAATATTTCTACCCGATTTCCATGGAAAAGCAATAAAGGGAAAATTATTAAAAAGAAAAGTTTTGAACTTATTGTACTTGTGTCAACTCAGTCATAAACTTCTAAATTCGGCTAATTTAATCTTAAATTTTTGACAATTTGTTAATATAGTCCATCCCACTAATTTTTGCTGAAAATTGATGACGTGGCTGCCGACCATCTAACATGGTACGACCAACATTTGTGGATAATTTTTGAAATTTTTAAATATTTTTATTAATATTTTTCTTTTATTATCTTTTTTTTTTATTGTAAAGGGCAGGCAGAGAATTGCCAGCCACCAGCCAAGGCACGACAACCCCTGTTAGCCACCAAGCAAGGGTCTCACTCAAATCTAGGCAAGGGCTCAAGGCCCTCACTAGCCACATATGAGAGGTGACAAAAGGCTAAGTGGCCAACCCTTAAAAATAAAATAAAATAAATTCATAAAAATTTTACTTAACATTGGCCATGTTAAGTAAGATAGCCAATGTTCATATTATCAATTTTTGACCAAAATTAGACAGATGAACTATATTGATAAATTATCAAAAAGTTTATGATTGAATACTGAATTCAGACAAATGCAATAGGTTTAGAACTTTTTAATAATTTTCCTAGTAGATCTTTTTGATAATTTTCCTAGTAGATAAAAGTTCTTTGATTAATGTAGCATCCAAGGTAGGATTAACATCCATCAGCTTAAAAATGATCGGAAAAATGGCAAATTGTATACAGTGCCAAGACTGGGAATTGCTCAGAATAATTAACTTAAATCTAATTAACTAAACAAGTTAAGTATGATTTTTACCAAGGAAAAATTAGCATGCAAGGCGAGGTATGGCTAATGCCAACCCAGTCCCCCTTGCCAAGATCCTTGCTTCACATCCACCCCATTCATGTCGAGGCCCTGCGGGGCTTGGGGAATCCTCATCCTCCTTCTATCCTTCTTTAGGAATCAATCTCCTCTGAAGATTCGAGTGCACAGATATGAATGTTAAAAATATGTTTTAAAGGTAGCGTGTGGGGAGAGAGAGCGAGATTAGCGTAAACTTAAATGGTTTCCTAGCCTAGCCAGTGATGGACACCATCGTTGCCATCTCTCTCTCTCTCTCTCTCTCTCTCTCTCTCTCTCTCTCTCTCTCTCTCTCTCTTTTTCTCTCTCTCTCTCTCTCTCTCTCTCTCTCTCTCTCTCTCTCTCTCTCTCTCTCTCTCGGTATAAGGTTTTTTTAACATAACAATATCGTTAGCCAACCAGTGCAAATCACGCGACAGTCCGTGTCAACATCTTTCTTTGATTATAATAAAAGGACTAACTTGAGTAAAAAACATGTAGTTTAGGAACCACATTGACAAAAAAAATATTTAGGGACGAAATCAAACAAATTGAAGTATAAGATCTAGTGGTACTTTTATCCCAAAATATATGAGGTTTCATGATATTTTAATAAAAAGGTGTGAGGCTGAAATTCTTCAATTGGGATAATCAGTTTGCATTCCTTATAGGAAAGTAGAGGTGATGAATTGCATTATGTTCCCGGCTGGAATTAGTATGGTAAATATATCTGTATCAAGTATTCAACGTAGATTAAATTAGCAAAATTGGCTCCAAATTGCTTCACGGGTGATGAGAACTCTTATTGAAATCATAAAAGAAAATGTCAATAGCTAGTGGCATATTCACACTTCGAGTAAACGTAGTACATGGTCTATCTGGTAATGAAGAAATATGATAAAACACACAATGTGTGCACTATATACGCTTCCACATTTAATTAAATAAATAAATAAGTGACGGGCATGGGCACACGTTTCATTAAACAACGACAACTGAGTATTTAAATCCATGTGAGAGGTAAGTAACCACCATACTTCATTTTCCCGTAGAAGCTATTCCAACCTGGCGTCCCTACATAAAAAAAAAAAAGGAAAGAATCAAGTGGCAAGACTCGATATTAAACAAAAGAAGGATGATCATGATGTTTCGTTTGACTTTTATGTTCTAATACTAGCGTCTCCCACATTATTTCCCCTTCTATATTCTAATGTGATGCTGGGACTTATAACTTTACAATTAAAAGGAAAATTACACTAGAAATACCATAATTTTCATATAATACTCACTTTAGTAGCAAAACTTTTCAAACGATCACTCGAGTACTATTCTTATAAACGGAACGATCACCTCAGTATCATAGCCAATATATATGGTCAAAGAATTTAACGTGGCAGTTATTAAGATTATTCATCCGACTTGGCTCATCGACAAACTTGGCTCATCGACAAAGTGAGTCAACATGAACTAACCTTAAACCACATTGTCTAACACATGTTTACCCCAAATTGACGAACTGGGGCAAAATTAGTTATGTTCTTCAAGCCCTGACCCTAACACGTTGTTTTCGTTTTGGGTGATATTGACTATTGTGAAGGGGCTTGGAGTGACTTATGAAGATGCCTAGGGCAGCCTCTGTTTCTGCAAGTAAGAATACAAACTTAGGCGTGGGCTTAGTAGGTGGAGAATGGGAGAAGTCGGGGGATCTGTGTTTGGGTACCCCGAGAGAGAGAGAGAGAGAGAGAGAGAGAGAGAGAGAGAGAGAGAGAGAGCGCTGTGTTGTGTGTTCTATTCTTCGTTCCATATGCTTAGAAAAGAAGATGAAAATGAAGACGAAGAAGAAGATGAGGAAGAAAAGAAGACAAATTGAGTGGGTTAATAAACCATTTGCCAAGTCATTATATCGCCTTTTTTTTTTCAAGAAGTCATCTTGTCCTTAATTTTTTTTTTTTTTTTAAAAAGCTACTTAAGATGAATTGCTGAAAACACTTAATTACTTGTTTTTCCATCAGGTAAGTGATCATTTTTTCACTGATGTAGCATTCAAATAATCGCTAAAAGAATTTTGACACCAAAGTGAGTTATTATAGCATTGTAGGCAACTCGACATATTTATTAAACTTGCCATATACTCAAGTTAGCCATATTCATTTTTTACCATTTTCAACACAATAAATTTAACACGACACGAAACAAATCACTAAGCACTGTCCCAGAAATAACCTTGATATTAATATAGCAAGCATTACCGGATATACCACAAAGTCTCCGCAGGCCCCCACACAAATCATTTTACTTATGGAGGTGTATAAATATCCCCACGCTCTTGGCATTTGACATTCCAACTCCTCCCACCTCTCACATCCTCCTATACATAACGCGAAACAGGTACGTTAGTACTCCGTAGGGATTGAGATTGAAGGAAGAGCAAGGAATGTGGAGGCTGAAGATTGCCCAGGGCGGGAACAGTCCGTACATATACAGTACGAACGAGTACGTCGGGAGGCAGATATGGGAGTTCGATCCAGATGCGGGAACCTCGGAGGAGCGCGCCGAGGTGGAGCACGCTCGTCTTCATTTCCATGACAACCGCTTCGAGGTCAAGCCCAGTGGAGACCTCCTATGGCGGATGCAGGTAGAGTGCTGTGCATCATCCCCATCACTCGATCATTCAATTGTTATTCTCTTCTCGATTAAATACTCTATCATCGTAAAAGTCAAAATGGTTCCAGAAGCAGGTCCGGACCTCCTTCCGAATTGGCCAAGAACACGGACTCAGCTAATAGATTCATATCTCCAATCTCCATCAGCCGGGAGTTCAAGTTATAATGCAAATAAAAGTTAATTTTTTTGACAAAGTTGGAGACATGCATCCGTATCTATCAATATCCGATAAATCTACTAATATTCGTAACTTATTTATCTATCTATCTACCTCACTGTGTCAAAACGCAAGAATGTTTCCAACTTTCTCTATTACCCAAAATCTCCATCTCATTTGACCAATCAAATGGTTTTCTATCTAATATCCAAAATACCTCTTCTCTTACCAATATAATATTTTTCTCTTTCGTGTTGCCAATAAATTTCATCTCAATTTACAGATATTAGACTATAAATTTAGAAAATAGTTATAATTAATGTCATATACACTTTCTTCCATTCACCATATGAAGTTACCTTTCAAACATCTAACCCACTATACAAAATTGCATAGGTGTTTCCAATAGAGGGGTGTTTCCAACTTTTTCTCTCCTTTGACCAAAGTGTCTCTCTCATTTGACCACTCAAATAGCTTTTATCTAGGGTTAATACCTTAAAAAAAAAATGGTCCATATGTGACAAATAAACTCCAAACTAATTTTTCAACCACCAAAAATACCAAACCAATACACTTGTGATAAATTTATTCTCCATTAATTTCTGTTAAATTTTACCGCCAAATGACTGAATTGGTCAACACATGAGAATTGACAAGGGTACCAATTTAGATTTTTATACTCCGTTTGTCATAGATGTACTATTTAATGATTTTTCGGGATATTAATTTAAGTTTACAGAAACTAACAAATGGTAAATTTGTCACAAATGTACCAGTTTAGGGTTTTTGATGGTCAAAATATTAGTTTTTGATAAATTTGTCTCGAGTATATCGAGTTTAGGATTTTCATAATAAAAAATTAATTTTAAATAAATTTGTCATAAATATACCAGTTTTGGGTTTTTATTATATTAACAATTTTACCTATCATCCAAAATATGACATTCCTGTTTCCATTCGAGTCACCTTCCCCCTTAAAGTTGATTCCAGAAATAAACTATTAAAAAGAAAGTATTTGTATACAATCATTCTTACTTAATGCTGCTTACATCTCATTTCGTTTGCATTTAAGTGATAATAACCTAAAATTTTCAGAAAATATTTTTATTAATGGAATGTGGTTATGTGTTTTTTACCTTCTTTCATTCATTGACCATATGAAGTTATTTCCAAACATATCATGCTAAAGTTATCCTTATTTTTTCAAAATATATAATTAATTAATAAAATTATTAAAGCGAATGATATCTTAACATTATAATGAAATTAGTGGACAAGAAAAATGTTTAGACTTATCAAAAGTCAAAAGTAACCTTTTTAGTTTCTTGTTAAATCCAAAATACTATACAAATTTAAAAAGATTATTAAAAATGATAAGAGAATGTTCGTGAAAATATCTATTATGAAAGCCTTAAAGATGAAGAAAAGTCAAAATGCATGGGCCGTAAAATTTGCAAATAGAAAAAGTAATAATCACTCTAAGCAGACTCTGAATATTATTGTGTAGCTAGGTAGAGTCAAACCTAATGTTTATGTAAATATCACGATTTCTGTGCTTCCTTGGTGAGTGATCGAGTTAAAAGTATTTATGCATATATTAACAAAGGAGAAAGTTATTTTTATGAATTAACAAATTAAGTAGCCTGGTAAATGAATTTATTCGGGGGTTCACACAAACAATACTTGAATTTTATACAGAGAAATATAAAAACAAGGAATTGTCTTCTACTTTTATAAAAAAAATTATTGAGAATAACAGTCTGTTCTGAACTATAAAAAAATAAATAACAAATCATTATAAATTAATATGAAGTACACTTCTTTAAAAATTTGTGACTCGTAATAAATTATTATTCTCACAATAGCGATAAACTATTATGCTAGCAAAGCCTTTCTTTTTCTTTTTCTTTTTCTTTTTCCCCTAAACCTTGATGAATAAGTACTCCGGTAATCCAGTAAGCATCAATCGCTGGACCTACTAAAAATTTTTGTTCTGCAATTGCAGTTTTTAAGAGAGAAAAACTTCAAACAAACTATTCCTCCCGTAAAGATAGAGGCTGAAGAAAAGATGACACATGAGAAGGCATCGACCGCATTGGGGAGAAGCGTCTATTTCTTTTCAGCCCTGCAAGCTAGTGATGGCCATTGGCCTGCAGAAAATTCTGGCACTCTCTTCTTTCACCCTCCTTTGGTTAGCTCTCTTCTGTCTTCTTGGTCATTGTTTGCACTTGTTGAGCATAATTCTTTTGTTTGAACATGTGGTTTTATCGTTAACTAGTTTGAGTTATATTGTTTCTTGAGATGTGATTATCAAACCTTTTTTCTTATCCAATGTGAGTCAAACTCGTATACTCTACGTACTCAATGGACAGAGCCTGTTGCAAGAAAGATTTCTGATTGCTTCTTACTTGATAGGAAAATGAATGCAAGCCAAAACGGTATTAGTCAGACAATAAACATACTTTGGGAATGATCATTGCGTTTTTTCTTGGTTAAAAGGACTGATCATCACGTGATGGTCATGCCAATCTTATGCAAATCGTACCCCCTCACTTGTTCATTAACAACAAAATGCAGGTTATTTGTTTGTATATTACTGGGCATCTCAACATATTCTTCTCGGCAGAACATCGAAAAGAGATCCTTCGTTATGTGCATAATCATCAGGTACTTAATATTCATCCATTTTGCACAGTCCTAATGCAGATTCTTGACAATGTAGCTCCACTTCTAAGTTGCATATGGAAAAAGAAAAATGTTTTCTATCTTTACATTGTTGGGTATCAATTACGGTATTGCAGAATGAAGATGGTGGGTGGGGCTTACATGTAGAGGGCCACAGTACCATGCTAAGTACAGTACTTAACTATATATGCATGCGTATACTTGGAGAAGGTCCTGATGGTGGCGAGGACAATGCCTGTGCCAGAGGTAGAAAGTGGATTCTTGATCACGGTGGCGCCTTGTACATATCCTTCCTGGGAAAGATTTGGCTTTCTGTAAGAAATATTTTGCTTCTTCTGATAATATGATCCTTTAATAGCAAATCACCTCACTAGATGATATTATTAGATAACAAGCAGGTACTAAAAGCAAACCTTTGAAAAGAACTTGTAGCCAATATGCTCCTACATATTTAAAGCAAGTTTAAACAATATGTTTTCCCACATGCGGAGTGCGACTAACATCTTAACTTTCTCCTTTTTGGTAGATTCTTGGGGTTTATGACTGGTCCGGGACGAAACCAGTGCCTCCTGAGTTACTGATGCTTCCCTCATTTCTTCCCCTGCATCCAGGTTTGCCAAGACATTTCCATGCATCATACCAAATTGATTGCTTGATCTCCCAGGATTGTTATTATATATTCAAATTTGTGAACATAAAGAAGAACATTTGTCTACATTTTGTTTTAGTGTCTTGGAGTTGCTGGTTATTTCCTCTCTAATATGCAGCTAAGTGGTGGTGCTATTTTCGGACCATTTACATGGCCACATCATATTTGTATGGAAGAAGATTTGTAGCACCAATTACACCTCTCATTCAACAATTGAGAGAGGAACTTCTAACTCAACCCTATTGTACCATCTCTTGGACAACAGCTCGACATTTATGTGCCAAGGCAAGAGCTAGTTTGCAACGAACTATTCATTGCCACACTCTTAAGATTCTAACATATTTCCCTAATTATTTTTCATATAGGAGGATCTCTACTATTCGCATTCTTCAGTAATAGATTTGTTGTGGGATGGTTTTTACATACTATCAGAGCCTTTTCTCAACCGTTGGCCACTGAACAAGTTGAGAGAAAAGGCTCTTGAAATGACAATGAAGCACAATCATTATGAAGACGAGAACAGCCGATACATCACTTCAGGATGTGTTGAAAAGGTAATCAGAAGATAGATTTTATCTGACCGTGCTTTTACAGCACAACTTAATGGGAAAATCTATGCTCTACTGAACAGGTATTAAGTATGCTTGCTTCTTGGGTGGAGGATCCAAATGGTGAATACTTCAAGAAGCATCTAGCTAGGATTCAAGATTTTATATGGGTTGCTGAGGATGGAATGAAGATTCAGGTTGGTTAAATGATTCATCACATTAAAGGGATTTTATGGAAAAGAAAACTAAATTTGACGGTCGCATTCCATATGTAGAGTGTTGGTAGCCAACTATGGGATACAAGCTTGGGAATCCAAGCTTTGCTTGCTAGTAATCTAACCAACGAAATAGGACCGATACTCAGGAAAGGGCATGACTTCATTAGGAGATCACAGGTTAGATCTTTGTCTCAGCTTGCGAGCATCTCCTAACATTTCCTTTCGTACACCCACATTTACATTTATATGTTGACATTGAAGGTCAATGATAATCCTTCCGGTGACTTCCAAAGCATGTATCGTCATTTTTCTAAAGGATCTTGGACTTTTTCTGATCAAGATCATGGTTGGCAAGTCTCTGATTGCACCGCAGAAGGTTTGATGGTAGGGTTCTTTTGAAGACCACGGATTGTTTGTAGATGTAAAGTTGTTCTAGGCCCTGATTCTATCTCCTTCCTGCTCGTGCAGTGTTGCTTGCTTTTCTCACAAATGCCACAAGAAATGGTAGGCGAGAAGGTGGAGCCAAAGAGACTATATGATGCGGTCAACATTATACTTTCTCTACAGGTGAGTCTTGACCGTTGGAATCAATATGACATATGATTTTGCGATATAGCCAACTATACTTACTTGTAGTGTTCCAAAAACTCTAGGATAGAGGAATAGGTATGACATCTTACTTCAATTCTTAGTATTTTAGCAATGTTATACCATTATGCAAGGATGTATCACTGTTTTGTAGAGTAAAAATGGTGGATTCTCTGCATGGGAGCCAGCAACTGCCGCAAATTGGTTGGAAGTACGTACTTCAACAAATTAAGTAGTTTGTTGTGTATAACCGTGGCTTTTCCTTTTCAATTTGCTCTACTGAAAAACTACGTGCCAATTATGTATGGTGTAGCTCCTCAATCCACTTGAATTTGCTGAGGATGTCATTGTTGATTTAGAATATGTCGAATGCACTTCATCGGCCGTCAAAGCTTTGGTTTTGTTCAAGACGTTGTACCCAGGGCACCGGACGGAAGAGATCGAAGATTCAATATCCAATGCCATCCAATACATCGAAAGCGTACAAATGACAGATGGATCCTGGTACTTGAATTTATCTCGCCTATGGTTGATTGGTATGGATTATTCCAAACTAACCAGACAAGATGACTTGAGAACCGTATATGCAGGTACGGACAGTGGGGAGTCTGCTTTACATATGCCACATGGTTTGCGCTAACAGCACTCGCAGTCGCCGGCAAAAGCTACGAGAGCTGTGCCGCTATTCGCAAAGCAGTAACTTTTCTCCTTCGGACACAGTTACAGGACGGTGGCTGGGGCGAGAGCCACCTTTCTTGCCCAAGAAAGGTTATTTTTTTGGGAGGACTAGGATATTGTTTGATCGATTTCAATAACTGCATCGAGATAACGAACATAGAAGATATTTGATAGATCCAAAAGCTCGAAATTACTAGATGACATTTTTATACAGATGGATTCCTCTAATAAAGAAAGAGAAATGAATAAGACTTACTAGGAATTGCACAATGAAATGAGAAACGAAATGTGTGGTAAAAATTAGTAAATTCACAAGTACTAGATTTAAAAGACTAAAATTGCCAGGAGGGTAAATTTCTTGCAATAGCCAAAGGCACACCTCCAGGCAACTACAGAACTTATGATCTTGTACCTAAGAGGAACTTGAAAAAGAAATAAACGAAATGTAAGTATGATTATAGTGAGATTTTGAACAACTCCTATTTTAGTCATCCTATTAAAACAGTGGACTTTGTATTCTTTGATTGATGCAGAAATACATACCTCTCGAAGGAAATAGATCAAACTTGGTCCAGACTGCGTGGGCAATGATGGGTTTGATTCATGCTGGCCAGGTTTGTGTATTCTATATTATCTTAACTTTTCTTTCATATCACGTTCAGCATAGAATTGTCCAAAATGTTCTTAACCTATTATAGGTGGCCTGTTAGCATAATTAAATATAAAACCATGCTTTCATCTAGAAACCTAAGCTTTTAGATCAGTCAACAATGGTCCTACCAAAATTCTCATATGATATCAAAACCGGAGGTCCTGAGTTTAAATCTTTCTAAACCCCATTCATCTCCCCAATTAATTATGTGCATGCTTAGTACTACACAAAAATACTAGACTAAGTGTGTAGATCAATCAGTAGTGATCCTACCAAGATTCTCACACAGCTAATTCAATCTTGAACTTTTTAATTGTGCCAATTCAGTCCTTAACCTTTTAACAACTTATCAATTCAATCATAAATTTTTCAATTGTGCAAATTTAGTCATAAACATTTAAATGATTTGCTAAACTAGTCATAAACATTTTCAATTTAGTCTTTTCGGATAATTTTGGCAAGATATGCTAATGTGGCGGTCTAGTTAGTGCATGTCATTCTATGTGATCCGACCAACGCTAACATGAACAATAATTTTAATTTTTTTTTAAAAATTCCAAATGATTTATTAACTTTTTTACGGATTTTTTTCTTTTTCTTTTTTTCTTTTTATATTTCCTCTTTTTACACAAGGCTAATGGGTTTAGAATTTCTTGGACAATTTTCCCCACGTTTAGCTACCACAATTATTAAGTTTACCGTGGAAAAGATTATTTCTTAACATTGATTCCAAAAGGCAATATATGCGTTTTCATTTTCAGAAACTGCAATATTTTTAACTTTTCCTTTCCAAAATTGCATGTGCAAAAGAATTGCCACACCTTACATATTATATTTCATAATTTGTACAACTTTTTTAACTCAAAATTTCTACTGATCAGGCGAAAAGGGATCCGGCTGCCCTACATCGAGCAGCAAAGCTGATAATCAATTCCCAAATGGAAAATGGTGATTTTCCACAACAGGTAACATCTTGTGTTGATTATGTCTCAAAACATTTTGACCGACGTATTAAGCGATTGGTTTTGTACATAATTAGTACCACAAACATTTTTTCAAAGAGTGAAGATCAATTTAATCAAACATGTGAAAAATAGGGACAATCTACCGTAGTTTAGAAAGTGAATTAGTTTAACTACACCTCAATATGTCATTTTGGTTTAACTTCGTTTCTTCAATATTTATATACAAATTACTGACGGTGAATAATTTTGCATGACAGGAAATTACAGGAGCTTTCAAGAAGAACTGTATGTTGCACTATCCAAATTATAGGAATATTTATCCGATGTGGGCACTTGCCGAATATTGCAATTTGGTACTTTTGAATGGTTGAAGAACTAAGGATATCGTGTCTTGAATTGTGTCCATATCATTGCAATTAAAGGAGACATATGTGTTGAATTCATTTTATTACTAAGTAATGCAAGTGACGCCTCAAATTTAGACCCATCCAATGAGTGGGTCGTGTCGGATTGAATCAAAAATAGTTTGGATCATCTTGACCAAATTTAGCTACCCATATCCGATTCAACTCATATTGCTAAGACACTTTTATATTTAATGAAATTTAGGAAAACTCGTATTCAAACCAACGTGAGAGGGTAAGATCGAGTAAGGGCAAGAGAGAGACGTAAAGGCGAGTTGAAATCTCAATAAGTTGTGAATTCATTTAACACTCATATTATTTTGGGTTTTATCATTCTAAAACGTTTATGACCCATTTACTAAATAACTAACCTTTTATAACAACTCATCCTATTAAATATGGGTTAAAAAATGAATTAATGACCCATTCAAATCCCATGTTAATGGGCAAAAGATTATCAATGTGTCCCCTAATAGTCACAAGCTTGAATACTGCTTTTGAAAGTTTAGCCACAATAGCCACATGAAGAAAAGATTAGAATTTAGAAAAGATAAAAGACAAATTCATCGTGTTTATTGACGCACATTAATGATTGAGAAATTTTGTACTAAAGTAATAATTAAACCTAGTTTGAATAATGATAATAATTATAATAGTCACAAAGGTGTTGTTTGGTAACGCTCTAAGAAATACATGTTGCTATTTTTTTGTTCCTTTGAACAGAAATAGAACATAAATACTTTGGTAATTTTTTTGTTCCCAAGAACAATTTATTCTCGAGAATAAATTTGGAATATAACAAAAAAAAAAGTTATTTCTTATTCCCAAAAATAACTCATAAAAAGCAAGAAACAAGCTTTTTCTTTTCTTTCTTTTCT